>VZRS01005976.1:11145-62367 GCA_013398055.1 Ifrita kowaldi
GTGGCGCGCCCGGCGGTGCCGGCTCACGGCGCTTCCGCTCCGCTGCGCGGGCAGGAATGCAGTTAGAAAGAACAGTGATAGTGAACCCTCCGCTTTCATCGGGAATTGCTGCGAGTTAGTTAAGCTCATTGCTAAAAATATGTTTCATTTTGTATTTGGCTGCTGAATAACACTGACTTGTTTGCAGTCCCTGCTTTTTCCTGTGATAATGAATGCTTCATCACTGACATTTTGGTTTTTTAAAGAGGTAGAACAAATTAATTGCCACCAAAATTCTCTTTGGTCAGCTAACTTGGGATCTCTTAATCGCTCTCTCAAATCTTGTATCCTTTAAACGTGCTTCTATTGCAAAGATGAGCAATACCTATAGAAGGCGACTCAGGCTAATTAACATTGTATACCAAATGGAGGGACTCTGTAAGTGAATAGGTTTCAAGGAGCTTGAAATAAACCCTGTATTTCTCTAACTGATAACAAGCAGAGGTATCAAAAACTAGGAAAAAAAAAAGTCCTCTTAATTCAGAGTTGGAGGAATTAGGTACATTTGTGGAATCAAGAAACAAAAGTAACACTCCCACTCAGGATATTCCATGATTCTATGATTCTGTGCTTTGTAGTTCATTACTGTTTGCAGATGTAGCCAAGTAGCTTGATAAATAACGACACAATTATTTCTTTGGACTTCCAATTTTTTATTTAACATCACAACAGTGTAGCACAGTGTTTTAAAATTATGCCACCTTCACGTGGAAGTGGAAACATCATTACATTTGATTTGCTCTGGCCCAATACAAGCAAGTTTAAATACATCTGTGAGTTTCGTGTAATTTTTTCCTTTTGAAAAGCACAGAGCTGTTAAGTTCCTTCCTAAAATTATAACTTCATACTTTTAAAAAACAGTCCCCCCAAGAGCTATGGTGCAGAGGTCTAAATCGTCACAGAAGTAGAATGTTAATTAGTTTCAATAAGCAAAAACAATGTGACAGCAAATGGCCTAATATGGAGTTTACTCAACTTAATCCTGTAAGTTCTTTCTGGAAATTAGTTCACCTGGGAGAGGACAATGAAATTCCTCATAGATTACTAGAATAAAGATTTCCATGTGCAGCTTCAACTGCAAGTTTGCAGCAGTGAACAAATTCTAACTCTTGGCATCACATATCCAACGGAGCCATTTATCCTCAGGGAATGGCAATGTTTTCAACACTATGAAATCTTCCTCTAGCTCCCCAGAGTGATCCCTTCCTCCAGACCATGCTGGACATCCAGAAGGGCTCACTGAGATTGTCTGAGAAGCTGTCACAGCTCTTGTAGGCATAATCTCGGGATCTGGAGAACAGGAGGCAGTGCACTCCCAAAGAGCAGGGACCGGGGTGGCCCTCCCTTTTCAAATCCCTACTCACACTGTGTGAGGGAGGATCTGCTGTCACAGAACGGGCCAAGAAGGACAGGTGGGCTGTAAGAACCCAGCCACTCGAGGGTGCACAGAAGTTTGGCTGGTGGTGAGCATTGAGAGGCTCGGAACACCGCTTCCACTGTGTCCTGTATCTGATCCAAAGCCTCTCCAGCAGGAGGGTTTTAGCTACATATTGAAGATACCAGTGGAGTTTGAGTTTAGCCAGCTGGAATAGCTCCACTTAGGTGTAGGGCTCATAGGAATCCCCCAGTCTGTGGGTCTTGTTCAAGGTCAGCATTCCACTCTGGGGGCTGTGGGGCTCAGTGCACTCTACAGCATCCGTGCTCCTGTGGTTCCAAGCACTGAGATGGAGTTTGCTTCAAGAGAGCCTCTTTTAAAGAGAGAGATTAGTTTGCACAGCTTGTTTTGCTTGCTTTTCCTTTCTCTTTCTGTCTAGCTCTATCCAGGCCACTAAGGTATTTTAATCTCAGACATGTAAATATTCTTTGAACACATGAACGATCATGCTTTTAATCTGATTTACTAAGACAAGGCCCACGTAATCACATTGTCCTACCTCCTGCTCTTTCATGTCCATCTCTGAAATTGTTTGTAAATCTGCAAATCTCAGCCAAGTTTGATAGAGCAAATGACCTTTTAAAGATACTACATTCTTACAAGCATTGTGAAAACTGGAAGCTGCATAGATTAAAAGTGGAAACTCAACATTTATGGCTTACTGGCAAGCTGATCAATGCCGCTATGGCACAGAACCAGACACAGCACACCACCCAGCAGAAAGGTGGGCAATATGGGAAGAACAAAATGATGGCATGGCTGGGAGGGCCACGGGATGGTATGGAGTGACTGCTGGGGAATGGTTTCACCAGAGGTAACTCCCTGGAGTAGCTCCCTGGAGAAGTTATTTTGTAGGGAGATATCAAAAGCACAGCTGACATCAGAGAAAGGGCCATTAGATCAAAATTGGGAGAATCATGATTTGAATCTACCTTATTTGTGACATCTGTGAAATCACTGAACTCTTCTATCCTTCAGTTCCTCCATCAAAACCAGTGAAGCATTCAGAGCTCCTCATGTCATGCAGGTTGTTATTTATGAAAGTAGTTCAGTGTTTCTGATACTAGTCAGGGTGCGTGGGGAATGCTACAGCACACACAAAACAAGCTAAAAGGTGGTGTACCTTTTCCCTTTCTTCTTAACTCAGAAAGAAAAAGCAATTGCAGGAGAAGGACTGGGCTTAGCATCAGTGCAAGATGAGAGATGGGTCCCAGTAATCCCTGTTGAGTCCAGCCCAGTGCCTCTTTTCTTGAAGGCTCATTTAGATCAACAGTTCATTTTTTGCAGCTTATGAAAGACACACTTGCTCCACACTCTTCTGGATGGCTGACAGCTGCAAGATAGTGGTGACCGTGGGGAACGCTGGTTTTGACCTGCAGCCTTCCTGGGGCCCCGGGGTCAGCAGCTCTTGGACATTTTGCATTTAATATTAAAACAGACGCTGGTGTTCAGCAGTCTCTGGAGGAAAGACGGAGTTCGGCCTGTCTCCAGCTCCCGAGTGGCTCTGGAGAAGAAGGAGGAGGAGGAGGAGGATGGCTGCCTGCAGGGTGCACTGCTGCCCCGCTGCACCGCGCCCGCCCCGCGGGGCATCCCCTCGGCAGGAGCTGCTTCTCCAGCTGGGCTGACACGGGTTTTTTAAAGCACAGCAATAAATAAGCCAAAATACACTGACTGCGGGCACGGCCCTGTTGTGTTTGTGTAAAATTAAATGTTACCCTCGTTAAGCGCCTGCGTTACAGCGCAGCCCTTCAGTCACGGGGGGACGAAGTGAAGCCACTGTTACAGTTCTCTGGCAAAAGAGCTACATGAATTATTTCTAAATTAGTTTATGTATGTGTCCAGTGGACTGTGTGACGGGTCTCAGTTGTTGATCTTGCAGTTTGTCCTGTCTAAACGTGAAGTTCATCGAGGGCTGAGGCAGAGGTCATACTGCCACTTGAAAAGGCATCCTCTGGAGTTTTGAGCCTGTGGAGCTGTTTCACATGAGGCAGAGTATGACTCATGCTAATGAAAAGGGTAAAGAAGATTTTTTTTTAAGAAATATATCGCAGTTAAATTAGTTTAGACAGCATGACATCAGAGAGTAATTAAATAGGTTTGTTGGAATTCCGTTTCCAATTCCAGAGTTCAGGTTTGTAAAAGATTTCTGAGCACCTGCAGGTCTCTGTGTGTGAAATATTTTCACTGGAAAGGATTCAAAACTCAAAACTTTAAAAAAACCTTTTAACACAGAGGCAGCATTACGCCATTCTTCCTTCTTGGAAAAAAAAAAAAAAAAAGCCTTGGATTTAAACAAGACTCCTTCAAGTTTTCAGTCAGTTTTACAGAAGAAAACGAGGTGGTAAACTTTCTCTTTTCAAGAACAAGTTCTTTATAGCTGCTAACTGAAGTCAGGGGAGATCGTATCTGAGTACATGAGCATTTCCACTATGGGACTGGATACAAGTATTGAACAACAATATTTGAAATGTTTTAATCTCAAACGAAAACCATTTTTGCTAACTTTGGTTTTTAATTTCTTTCATGTTTTCTTCTGCCAAACTGGAGGAACCTTTTCTGATTTTTTCTTTAGTGGCATTCAGAGGAAGACCAGAGGATGAAAATCCTGCATTTTCTCACTTTACTGCTTTGGCATTTGACTTGGCTGTCTCTGGATCTAGTTCCTGGAGCGCTGAGTAATTCTGAAGCAGGCCAGGGTAACCCAGGATCTAAACTAGGTTTTTTGAAAGCAGAAGGAAAGGAGAGGAATCCCTCTGCACGGGCAGGTACACTGAGGACTGCGAGCCATGGATACAGTGCTGGGACCTCAAAGGCCAGGACTAAAAGCAGTGCTGTTCAGGCTGGAGCTCTGCTGGCCAAGAACGATGAGTCAAAGAAGGTTCCCTCAAGAACAGCAGCCACGGAGGGCAAGGTAGGACATCTCCCCAGCAGACCTTCTGGAGTAAGGACAGTGACTCCAAAGGTTCAAAATCTTAGCAGCAAGGTGGCTTTGAAAAAAACTGGCACAAGCAGTACTGACACTGATTCTTTCAAAACCAAAAAGACTAAAGAGCCTGTAACCCAGAGGGAAGCTAAGGAAACTTTCCGACATCCCCCGATAACGCCACATGAATACATGCTCTCTTTGTACAGGACTCTCTCAGATGCAGAAAGAAAGGGTGTTAATGGAAGTGTAAAACTGGAGGCTGGACTTGCCAATACAATAACCAGCTTTATAGACAAAGGACAAGGTAAGAAAGGAGCTTGTGTGTGAGCGAGTGTGGACAGAGAGAGATGTCTGAGTGTGTTTATAAATGCAGAGAGTATGGGAAAATAATCATACTTTGTTAAAGTCAAATAGCTCTTTTTAATGTAAATGAAATCACACAACTTTGCTGCAGATTTTGTCCTCCTGCCTTATCTTGGAAAATTCATTTACAGGCAGAACTAGATGATTGTGTGGCAGCCAAAGAAAACATTTAGAAAGTATTTTAGATGCATATTGTTGAAAATCAATCAGTCTTTGCATGCTTAGGTGTTTAAAAACCTTTTGCATTTTTTTCTTATTTTCTTTCTAGCTAACTGGAAACTAGCTCATGGAAATGGCTAACATTAGACTGTAGTGTGCCTAAAAACATATAATATTCTAAGAATGGAGTTATTCTGTGAAAAAACCCCACAAGTTTCAGTGTGAAAGAGCCAGTCTGGTTTGTTCAAGGTAGAATTGTGAGGAACTGCACTGCAGACCCAGGAGTCATTATCCTGTGGGCTGGGTGTATCTGTACTAGCTCAAAACTTTCAGGTACCACCAAGGAGCCCACAGCTCTGCACAGACTACCAAGGGTAATAACTTCCAGGACTCCAGAACTTGCAGCTCAGCATTCCGGTTCCAAACACTTTTGGAAATTTGGGCTAGTGTTTGCTTTCACAGGAGAAATAACCGGGCTCCCAACGAATGATGTTCACCTCGCTGTTCTGCCTGGGGAGCCCCATGTTGCTTCCAGTGACATTTGTAAGAGTTTTGTCACATTCTTAAGGAAGCAACACAGGCTACAGCTGGTGAAGGAATTGTGATGAAAGACTCACCAGAACTGGATTTGTTTGCCATCTCTTCATTAATAGCTTGGCTGCTGGGAAGGGGGGATACACTGTTCACAAGTGCTGCCTTCAGGTTCTCAGCTTGCCACTGGAAGGCACTGTTAATGGCACGTCACTGGAAGGCTGGCTCAGCCATATGCCTCACCAGCTGAAGCAAGCAAATGTAAAATCAGGATAAAGGGAGGAATGTTTCTCTGCCCAGTTTGAAAAATTGTGAATCATGTGGGGCTTAGTTAATTAGGCAGTTATCCTTGTGTCTGGGATGCTGGTTTTAAAGGACTAATTCACTATTGTATCATCTAAGGGTAAATTTGCTCATGTTTGGAGCCAGCATGAGGCCTGGCTGCCACTGAAGCTCTGTTTCAGTAATTTAATTCGGATATAAGTGGTGAATAGGTCCTGTGAGTGCTCAGCCCCTATAAAACATTATTTTTCAATTGGCTAATCACAACTTCGAAGGCAGAAAATGCCCACTGGTGAAAAAAAGAGATTTCTACAAGGCAGACTCAGAAACTCATTTCCCTGGTGAGTCCCTGAGTTCTTCTGAGTCCCTGCATGGAGCTGATCCCTTAGACAAAAATTGCTCTTTCTGTTCAGTGGGCTAACTTCCAGGCTTATGAGCAAATTTGAGGAAAACCATTAATAACTGAATAACTGATATTGGTCTGTGCTTGATATACTTTTAAAAATGTGTGTGCTTTTTTTAGATGAGCGAGCACCAACTATAAGAAAACAAAAATATATTTTTGACATCAGTGCATTAGAAAAAGATGGTTTGCTGGGAGCAGAGCTTCGAATATTGAGAAAAAAACCTTCTGATACATGGAAGTCTCATTCTTCCGGAAAAACTTCCCAAGTGAAATTATTTAGTTGCTCTACAAACAGACAAGCCTCAACACTCCTGGACTCTCGGACTGTCAGTATCACCGATACACCCAAGTGGGAAGTGTTTGACATCTGGAAACTTTTCAGAAACTTTAAAAACTTGGTTAACTTGTGTTTTGAGCTGGAAACGTTTGACAGGGGGAGAGCTGTTGATCTCAGGAGTGTGGGATTTAATAGAACAGGAAGACAGGTCAATGAAAAGGCTCTGTTCTTGGTGTTTGGGAGGACGAAAAAAAGAGACTTATTCTTCAATGAAATCAAAGCTAGATCCGGCCAAGATGACAAAACTGTTTATGAGTACTTATTCAACCAGAGGCGGAAGAGAAGAGCCCCTCTAGCAACACGGCAAGGGAAGAGGCCCACCAAGAATCTGAAGGCAAGGTGTAGCAGAAAAGACCTCCACGTGAATTTTAAGGATATGGGCTGGGATGACTGGATAATAGCCCCTCTGGAGTATGAAGCGTATCACTGCGAAGGGCTCTGTGAATTCCCCCTCCGATCCCACCTGGAGCCCACCAACCATGCCGTTATCCAGACATTAATGAACTCCATGGACCCGGAATCGACCCCCCCGACTTGCTGTGTCCCAACCCGTCTGAGCCCCATCAGCATCCTTTTCATTGACTCTGCAAACAACGTGGTCTACAAGCAGTACGAGGACATGGTGGTGGAGTCGTGTGGTTGTAGGTAGCAGAACAGTTGCTTGCATGACTACGTTATGAAAGGTAATACAACACATTGGACATAACTTCTCCTCAATCAAGGTTAACTAGATTTCTTACCTCTAGGGTAAGTACGTTTACAAGGATGTAGCAATAAATCCAGTGTTTCTATATGTCTCTCCATGGACATATTTCAGTAGCATTTGGATGCTGTCACTCAGCTGGATTTAAGGCCTTGTGCCGCTGGCAACACAGGACTGACTCTAAGTGATGTCCATGACAGAGAAGATGATACCTCTACACCTTGATCTCCTGCCTTTAGCCTTGAGGCAGTGGATAGAGATGGTATCAGTGAGCTGTGGATATGACCTGTTTGTTCCTTTGAACATTGTTCTTGAGACTGAATTTCTGTCTGATTCCCATGTGCTTTGTCCATTCATAAATGTCAGAAAAGAGTCCCAATGTTGAGAAGAGTTGTGTTGTGGTGTGTCCCCATCTTGGTGTAAATAGTTGCACTGTAATATGATTTCTTTCTGATTAGCTCTTGAAACTATGCGTATATAAAAAGGGGTCATTAAATATAATATGTTGGTTTAGTTTTAAGTTTTACATGAAGATAGGTGATGCAGGAGGTATTTGCTTCCATGTATGTTTTCCTCCAAGCTACATATCTTTCTTAAGTATCCACCTTTCCATTATTATGTAGCAAAATATATTATTCTGTATAAGGTCCAAGTTGTTCTCAAATGCTCATAGTCAAAGTGTTCAATTATGGCATAAGATGTAATAAATTATTGACACAGTGCTGCATTGTGCCTAGCTGTCCAACTCTGCATAATTATAATGCAATTAAGAAATTTTTTTAATGTTTTTGTACAATAAATACAAGTGAAAGGGACTTTTTTCATGCAGCAGAATACCAAGGGTATGCAAAACATGTCTGTGTATTTTGCTGCCACAGAGAGAAACTGTGGAAACATTGAAAGAAAGATCTGAAAGGAAGGCCTGGTTTGATCTGGTGGGGAATGACACTACCACTTGATGTATTTGGGGCAAAAATGAGTTATGCAGATGGTTGAAAAAGAGCTTTGGTGTCCTTTTATTCCGCCCTCCAAGGGCTATGTGCTTGTATATCCCCCTTATCTATTCCAGATATGGATTTTAAATGGGATTGCTCCTGTATGTTTCCACCCACAAAAGTAGTACCAGATGTTCAACTATAGATGGATCAGCAAGGTCCTATGAACTATCAGAAATTACTGAAGTTTATTAATAGTACAAAATATAAATGCTAAGGTTTGATTTTGCTTAGACCATCAAGTCATAAGATTTCCTGGCTCTGCACAGCATCACTGGTGTGGGTACTGGCAGGGAACTGAGCACAGTCCCCGAGGTCCTTTTGCTCAGTACCCCAGTCTGGACATGCTCAAGCTCACACCAGCAGCAAACCATCCTAAATTCCTGGTCAATGGCCAAAACCAGTGGCATTAAGCTCTGCCCTTCCTCCTGCACTCTCTGGGCAGCTGAGCCTTTAACCAGCTTAACATACCTGGATAAGCAGCCTTGCTGCCAGACACCTGGGGAAGCCCTGTGCAGGTGACCTGCCCTGCGCCCTCACTTGCAGCTCGGAGGTGCAGAACAGCCCTGCAGGGAGATTTGGTCTGTGAGATTTGCTCAGTGCTGTCATTCCTGTCTGCAGGGGCTGACACTGCCTGGTTTTCCTGCCTGCAGGGACTGCCTGCCTGCTGCAAACCCGGAGACCAGAAAGCTGCCCTTGCCTGGATGGTGAATGCCCAGCATGCAGGGCAGCAGGCACATAGAATGATGAGCACTTGGAGCTACTTCGTAACAAGTGCATGAGAAATTCCGGCATTTTATGGGTCTTTTTTGTGGGTCAGGGCTGCCCGCAGGGATTCTCTGTCTCCCTTCTGGACTCTCAGTGTGCACTCCCAGGTCCTGCTCTTCCTCATCCTGATGGAGCCTTAGGCTGGGCCCAGCAGTTAATGACCCCTGCACTAACTGCTTATCACCAGCCAAGCTTTCAAAACTTCAAGTCTAAGCTTTACTAAAAGCTGATTTTTACTGTTGCTACAGTAGGAGAGAAAACATTCCCCTGCCAAGTCCACAGCCAGGAGGGCAGCTCAGGCTTTTTTTCCCTGATCTGTTCAAGCAGTTCTTTTCCTGCTCCTGGTTGTTTTCAGGTGTGTTTGCAGCTTCCTCTAGCACTGGCTCCAGCTATTTCCTGGAGAGGTTTGCTAGATGACCATGACAAAGGGCTGTCTACTTTCTTCCTTAGGCAAGTGCTGCTCCCACTCTCTGGGAATGCTGTTTGCACATTCCCAAGGAAATCTCTGTTCTGACGTATGAGACACAGCTGTGCCATGCCAGTTATTAACCACACAGGCATGTTCCTCAATGGCTCAGGGTGATCCGTTTAAAATAGCAAATACTGCCTATTTAAATACACTTGAAGCAAATCTAAGTTAAGACAAGTTAACTCCTGGGATTAGGACTGCCTGCATGGGGCAGTTTGCTCCAGTACCACCTGGGTTCACCAAGTGCTGGAACAACTGTGGTGGACAAGAGCACTGGTGGTACAGGCAAGGCATGATAGTTTGGAAATCTGAGGAGGAAAATTCCTGTTGAGTTCATGCTGCAGAGCTGGTGACCAGCCTGAGAGTCCTGGTGAGTCTGGTCACAATAGAAAGTTTCTAAAGCCTAGTAGGTATAAAACTCTCTGAGGTTCTTTCTTGCTGTCCTTGTATGACTTTTTCAATGCATGAATAACGCAAGATAAAGGTTCAGGTAAGTGGTATTTAAATTGAGTATGTATCAGCATCTAAATGGAAAAATATGCCAAGGTTTTGCAATTATCCCAAAACAAACACTATGATCTGAGGAAAAATTAAAAGAAATACTGACAAACTAGAGTCTTAAAAAACAGCCTTTGGTAATCATTCAAAAGCCCACATTTTGCTTGGTTATACCTAGAAAGGAAAAGAAAAAAACAAACCACACGTAGGTCTGTAATATCAGTTTAAACAAATTTGAAACTACAGACAGTAAAATGCTGAAATTATAATGGATTGTTACTGCTTCAAAGTTGGGTTTGGCCAAAACAGAAGCAGTTTCAGCCCAAGTGTCCAGGTTAGGAGGTAACATGACATTCAGTTTGCTTGGCTGGTCTCTCAAATGTGATGACATCCAGAGGGACAGCCCTGGCACTGCTCAAGATCGGTTCAGCTCAAAGTGAGGAGTTTACAATCGTGGGCATAGGAAGAGGGTAGGTTTTTTTCACTTTTAGGTGACATTAAATTGAGTATTCTTGGTTTATACCATTAGTTTTAAACCAGTATTGTGATGCCCAGAGTGTCTTTGCATTTACATTGGGAAATTGTTCGATAACTCTGGGAATTGTGGTTCAACACTATTTTATTCTGGAATGCTCTACTGACTTGCCCGATGGTGTAAATGTGTACTAGCCTATAGGTGCTTTATTGGTACATTGTTGGAGGCATTGGAATCCCCTAGCACAGACTTCTGTCTACTCACAAATTGTTGCCAATCTTGTCAAGACTTTACATGGCAATCTGCAGTTTCAGTTACCTGGCATGAGAACAGAAACAGGCATCAAAACTTCCCAAGGCACACGTATGTCACAGATGAGCACGAAAGAAAAACCCAGGTGGGGTTCACTCAATCTTCATTCCCCTCCAAACCCAGGGGTTTAGGAACAAGGCACACCCTGGAGGTGACACTCAGCACAGAAACTGGAGAGAGACAGAGAACCTTGACATTGGCCAAGGAAGCGGTGGAGTCACCATCCCTGGAAGTGTTCAGCAGACAAGCAGATGTGGCATTTGGTGATGTGGTTTAGTGGAGGTCTTTTCCAACCTGAGTGATTCTGTGATTCTATGACTGCAGGATCTTGGCACTGCTTTCTTTAGCCAGGTCATTATATAACGTGCAAAGATAGACACCCTAAATTATTATTACAGCTTTCTTCCCATGGGTGAGTTGGTGTGAGCAACTGGATGGCAGAAACCTGAGCTGTAAAGCAATACAGGTTAAAAGTTCAGCTTTCCACCTTTATGATGGCAGGTTTCACTCTCTCCCTGAGAATGCCTCATTTGTATTTACTTTTTAGGGTCATTATCTGTCCCACGAGAGTCTTTGTGAAGGTCCAAATTTCAAATAAACAGTACACTATAAGACAGGTATGTGTGGATAATTTTTGTTGTGTTTGGCTAAAATATGGGTACTAAGCTCAATAGGTAAACATAAAAGTATGCCATTGAAAACAATGCATTCCCATTAGTGTTTGAATATGTGCCTAAACTCCATGTACACTTTTACATGGTTATGTCATTTCCTGTGTAAAATGGGCTTGTTTATACAGCAGCCATATGAAAGATGCAGGAACCCGCTATGTGGGCTATTTGAAGCTTTCTTTAAGAAACATAAAAACCCCTTGACCCTTGTATAATAAAAGGTGTTAAAAGATACTGCTTTTATAACATCTTAGCCAAGACTAATAAGAATGTACAAAGCAAACAATATTTTTTTTTACTCCATAGTCCTGGTCAATCGTGTTATTTTATGGATTTACTATTGCTGTTGGGTAGTAAAATGATATTTAAAAATAAAATTGCAGGAGGTTTCATTGCTTCTAAACAATAATCTTAACATTTTTTGAAAAACAGTAAATACGGAGCAGTAAATGCACTTTGCTGAGTGCTCAGAATAGCCCATTTATTCTGTCATTTTGAGTTCACTGATGTCCCTGTTTTCCTGGGGGGTTTTTTCAGAACTAGTTTCAACTTTCTGCAGTGATTTGGCCAGCTGAAGTAATGCAAATGGATTCAGTTTCCCCTGATGTCATTTTGAAGGGCACAGCTGTCAAGAAAAAATTACTTAGTCAACAATAACAGTGATTAATTGGCTGACCCTCTGCTAGGGGACAGAAAATGTTCTTTTCACTGTTTTTTCTCTTAGAATCTCTTTGATATAATATCTTAAGCCATACCTTGCCATCCAGGAATCCAGGCTGAGCAGCCTCTGCCCATCATACTGCCAGAGAAATGCCATTAAACTAATTAAATTGAATTAAAATGAAGGTATTGCTTCTGCACATCCAGTTTCCGTCTGCCTGTTTTTACACAATGCCATTGATTGTGGCATAAACTCAGAAATAAGCCTTTAACTGATAAAGCCAAACACATTTCAGCTTGCTCATGCAAATGCCTTCAAAACATTAATCTTTCCTTGAAATTTTAGAAGAGAAACACAACTTGGGTCCTCCCCATGCTGAGAGAAGGGGATAGATATCTTCCCCTCAGCTCTCTTTTCTGCAAAGGTGAAACAAGACTCATAAACTTCAGATGGCAAAGAAGTCATTAACTCATAGGATTGGTGATCAGGTTACAGGAACGCAGCTAGGGAGGATAAAGGGCTAAAGGCAGTGAGGGGAGAAGCAGGAGGAGGTGCTCTAAGGGAATGTGGCTTGGGAGAGAGGACCTGGGGACGAGTGGCTCTTGGGGGGACAGGCAGCCCCCACAGCAGGGGAGGACAGCAGGGGCTGAGACTGGGTGAAAGACTGAATAATAAGGTGGAGCAAATGCAGGAGCAACTGTAGAGTGGATGTACCCCCAAGTATGCATGAGCTGGGTGGGTGTCAGTGCTGCCAGGGGAACAGACACGACCCAGGTAACAAACACCAGGACAAGAGGACACAAACTGAAGGTGCACCAGGGGAGGTTCAGGTTGGCCATCAGGAAGAATTTCTGCACAGAAAGAGTTGCCAAGCATTGGCAGTGGCTGCCCAGGGCGGTGGTGGAGTCACCATTCCTGGAGGTGTTGGAGAAACAACTTAGTTGACAAGCTGGTGAGCAGTCAAAGGCTGGACTCAATGATCTCAGAGGTTTTTTCCAACCTAAATGATTCTGTGATTCTCTTGATGTACCTACCATGAGAAAAACCCCTTATTCTGAGGGTTTGGTGCAAGTAATTATTTCTTAGCACTTGCCTGTCCTTCCCTTGCTAGTGGCTTCCAGGGCTTTACTGAGAGCTCTAGCCCAGAGGCTGCTGAAGGCTTAGAGCAAGAGCAGGGGCTGGATCATGGAATCAAACAATCGTTAAGGTTGGAAAAGACCTCCAAGATCATGGAGTCCAACCCTTAACCAAACATTGCCAAGTTTACCACTAACCCATGTCCCCACATGCCACATCCACACACTTTTGAACACCTCCAGGGATCGCGACTCCACCACTCCCATGGGCAGCCTCTTCAATGACTGACCACCCTTTCTATGAAAAAATTGTCCTTAATATCCAACCTAAACCTCCCCTGGCATAGCTTAAACCTCCCCTGGCATAACTTGAGGCTGTTTTCTCTTGTCCTGTCACTTGTTACCTGGGTGAAGAGACCAACCCCCACCTGGCTACAATTTCCTTCCCTCCTGAGTATCTTTTTCTCCAGGCTGAGCCCGCCCAGCTCTCTCAGCTTCTTCTCATCACACCTGTGCTCCAGACCCTTCCCCAGCTCCATTGCCCTTCTCTGGACACGCTCCAGCCCCTCAATGTCTTTCTTGTCATGAGGACCCAGAACTAGTCCCAGGATTCAAGGTGCAGCCTCACCAGTGCCCAGCACCGGAGGATGATCCCGGCCCTGGCCCTGCTGGCCACATCTTTGCTCGTACAATACTTCAGAAGCTCAGCAGAGGCAAATAACTTCTGACAGTGGCATTGAACAGCCAGAAACAGCAGTAACTTTCCCACAACACTGACTGTGTGCTGTTGTGGGAGTCCAAACCAACAGAGGTTAGAAACCTGAGTCTGGATGATGAGGGACTTTCATTTATGAGACTTTCATGTGGATCACAAATGTCATTGCTGGGCCACAGGCACAAGCAGTCTGTCTTCTCCTAGCCATGTGCAGCCTGGGCTTAAAAGGTAGCTCTGGACTTTACAAAGTGCTTAACTTTGGCATTTTTGTGCTTTTCACAGCAGCCCTTGGCTCCAGCAGCTGATTCAGAGCACTGAAGTAAGCAGCTTCTCCCACAGCAAGAGGGAAGAGCCGGCCCTGGGAGAGTAAGCTGAAATGTCTGTGCAGAGCAGGAGCTGGTGAGTGACACCAGGCACAGTGTCCCAAACGAGCCTCCTGGCTGGGCACAGGTACTGCTATTTGGGTCCCTCTGTCCTGCTGGGATTCAGCTGCAGGCACGAGAGGATCTTACTGTCCAGGAAAAAAAAGGAGTGGAGAGGCTCCTGTTACACACAAGAGTCCCTGGGTTTGTTGGGGGTTTTTTTATTGCCAAGGTGATGAGAGCTTGGGCCCAGTTCCTTTTCCCTGCTGCAGTTCTACCTGGCTAGAGGCACCAGGAGGGGGAACTCCCCGTGCCTCCCACTGCTACTGGGGAAGTCCCATGCCTGCCTGTGCCCCACAATACGAAGCTGGGCAGCTTGCAAAGCGGGGCTGAGACAGACACCTAGCCCTGTACGCCCTGTGGGAAATAGCTGATCTGATCTCGAGGAAGGACTTAAAAGCACATGCTTCCACATTTAAGTGATGCCTTTTACTTCCTGTGTTCTTAGGTAAAGAGCTGGTTACAGCCAGCCTGGTGGTTCAGGAGCATTGTGAGAACAGCTGCTGGATTAGTCAATAGACAGGCAAGAAACACTGAGTGTGAGGAAGGAGAAGGGAGAGAAAGAAAGGACTTGAGCAACTGGCAGGAGCACAACAATCAGTAAGCTCCAGAAAATATAAGATGGAATCTTTCAGTGGCATAGAAACTTTAAACACAATTTGATTCTTTGGAATTCTAGAAAAATTACCTGCTCTTTATCTCAAAACACAGTGGAACTATCTGTCTCTCAAAACATTATAATATTTTTGGTATGAGAAAAAGCCATAAGAAATAATTCACTTCTTGCAACAGTAATGAAATATTCCCCATGCCAGTAAGATAAGAAAGTGATGAGGAGCATGTGCTGATATTGTCAGAGTTTTAAAACATTTAACCTGCACCAATAAGCCTACTGACTTTTAATAAAACGTAGGATTTTGGTGAAATTCCAGAGGTTTGGGAGTCTCAAAAGGAAAGGAGCTTAATTCAGTACTCTAAAGGGTGACTGTTCTGAACTGGCAATTATAAGCAAATTATGGGGCTGTTGATACTGAATCTAATAATGTGTTTGAAGGATGGCAATTTAATTCACAGGTGATAAGGGCAAGAAGAACAATGAGGATCATTTGGCCTGATGAGCTCTGCTTACCCCAGGTAAAAAAAAATTCCTTCTGAGTTCTTGAAGTGTCAGCTCAGTTTTTATAAAAAATCAGGGAAGCAAATACAACTTTAGGAATGACTGTGAGGGAAATAGAGAATAAATGAGAAAACAATATGCAGTCACTGCACACAACTCTGAAACACTTTGGGATACAAAAGAGCTGGAGAAGGGCAGTAAGAAGGATGGGAAGTATGGAACAGCTTCTGTGAGAGGAGTAATTAGACTGGAGCCCTTCAGTGAAAGGTGACTGGGGCAAAAGGAAAAATGGTGAGGATTAAGAATGTGAACTCGGAGCAAGTTTTCTCCCAAACAAGAACCACAGTGCACCAAGTGATAGTGGCTCAGGACAGGCTTGAAGCAAGCAGAAAGACACTGATTCCCCCAGGGTAGCCCAGCTGCAGAACTCCCGAGCACATCCTGGATGGAATGCTAGAATTTATGTATGTTTAAAAAAAAAAAAAAAGGGAAGAAAAATCCATGAAAAGCTGCTGACCATGAATGAGTCCATGGGACTTTCCAAGTCCCTGGTAGCTGGAAGTTCAAAAGCTCTGCCAAGAAAACCTTGCTGCACGTTTGTCCTGTCTTTATTCTCTTTGTAGTGATCTGCTGTTCCCTATAGAAGATGAGCTCCATGGGGTCCATGGTCTAACTTGGCAAAACCATTCTTCCATATGAAGCCCAAAACTCAGCGTAAACTGCTACAATGGGACATCATGGCTCAAACCAGTAGGACTTCCCAGGGCTTGGCCACTATCCTGTTAGAGGAGCGTGGCTGTCTGACGTGGTGCCTCTTTTCCCATCTATTTTTTTTTTAAAGCCTATTTTTAAAGTTCTGTGGAATTAAATGACGCTATGTCATAGCTGGGTATTACATATTTGGAAAGAGAGATCCGGGATTGATTTAAAGACTGAAAGTTTTAAAAAGCTCACCACATTCAGCTCTAAGCTAATTCTGGGAATATTAGCACTTCATTTTTTAATAAGCAGCTATTTCTACTTACTGTCCAGTTTCCACTTTGAATTACTGAATTGGCTTCTTTGTCTGCTGCATGAAAAAACTTACTCCCATGGGCATTGTTCTACCTGTGCAGACTGGGATAAATGTTTTTCTCTCATTTTCTGTGGAAGGGGTTGATTGACTTTGTTCTGCTTTTACTGTGCACCTTCGTTACCAGATTTTTTCTTCTTGGGGTTTTCCTTTAGGCTCTCACTTCTCCAAATACTTTTAGTATGTAAACACCAGAACTCATTTAATGTTGCAGTAACAGTCTCATCAACACCACAAAGGCACTACTAACTTTCTACTTTTACTGGATTTTGACCTTTACAGTCTGGGGATCAGCTTTCCCTCTCAGCTCCAGCATCACGTTAGGAGTTCAGAATCAGCTTTCTATTATAACCAACCCTGCTTTTCCATAATCGCTGCTTTCTAATGAAAAGCTTTCCATTTTATAAGTTCTTGCCTCAGAGTTGAAAATCCTTGTTTACAGCTGAGTTAAAAACCAGTTCGGTGCCACTAAAAAGTCTCTGCTTGACATGATTTATGTAATTCCTGTTACTCATTACGAAGTAAAAGTTACTTTGCTTTTTAGGGTGAGGTGTTGGGACAAGTGAAGGTGGAACCTCATCAGCCCTGTCAGTGCCAGGCTCCAGAGCAGAGCCCAGGGTCCCAGGCTGGAGGGGTCACCACTATCCCACCTCCATCCTAGGAGAAGCAAGCTCCTCAAGAAGTCATAGAAGAAGGATGCTGGCAGCATTCCGTACTTCTGGAATGGTGAGGTGCTGGGCTTCAAGAGCTGGGCGGGGGACTGACTAACCCTCTGCTACTCACACATATTCGCTAAAACCCTTTGTCCCAGGACATTCTCCAGACATTCCAAGGATGTGAAGATCAAGATGTGTTCTCTTTGGCATGGATTTAAAGTTTGCTTGAAAGCTGCTCTGGACCAGATGCCTGATTCCTACAGATTTAGTTCTGCTGTCAGCCCTGGAAAGCACATGCTTTCAGATCGCTGGAGGAGATTTGCACCTCTTGCTGTGAGTCCATAGGGTGCCTCTGTAACCTGCTTGCAACCTGCTTGTAACCTGCTTGTGGCCACTTATTCCTGGCAGAGGGCACGTGCCATGCCAGAGCTCTCACCAATGCCATGCTTTCCCAGCACAGTGCCAGCTGTCTTGAGGTTTAAATTCTGGACACTGGGTGGTTATTTTTTTTCTCCAGTGGTACCCAGTGCAGCCAGTACAGACACCCCAGAGCAGCACTGGCTCCCCTAGCCCAGGAGGAGCCCAGGCACCCCAAGGGCTCCTGGGCTGCTGTGACTCACCAGCCTCTGAGAAGCTGTAGGAGTGCACTGCTGGACACAGCCCGCCTAATGAGGCTGGGCCTTTTCCTTGTTTTTCTGGGATACAGGCAGTACACTGGCACTGTATAAGCCGTCCTGTAGCTCAGTCCCTCAAGATTCTTCAGAGCAGCAAAAGCCTCTCCCTGCCACTGCATGCCCTATTCACAGCATGGGGCTCTTGTTGGGAGCCATGTGAAGGGAGGGAAGAAGGAATGACTGCTGGAAGGTGGTGGGGTGAGGGATGGTGGGGACATTTCTCAGTTAGAATTGCTCAGTCTCTGCTAGGAAGGACTGACAGCGTGTCTCTGGTAGATTATCCCAGATAGCCAGACCTTGCCCCATATTATATGGTTTTCATCACAAACATAAAAGTACTTGGTATAAAACAGAAGGTCAGGAAGGTTTAAGACATGGTATATGAGAAAACATTTTCCAGATTTCGGCTTCCTCCAAGGTAATATGCAAGTGTAATTAAAACAGAACCTGGAAATATAGAGTACAGTACCCTATTGAAAGTGTGTTGTATGAGCTGAACTCCCTTCATTGATAGTTTTCCAAAACACACAGCTGCAATAATCTTTATCCAGGAGAAGGGAATAAATTAAGTCTGAACACCTCTGCATATAGTACAGTACAGTGTATAGCCCTGCACCCCATATAACCTCGGAGAGGTAATGGAAAGCTGAAGGAGGCACAAGTGGAAAACCTCTCTGACCAGCAAACACTTTCTTCTTCTGAAAGCAGACAGATGGGAAGAAAAGCTCATGAAACAGAGGCAGCTTAAGTACTGGGATGTCTCGTTTCTGCTCAAGTCGTTGAGACTGTGCAGTGGCAGGGTGCCAAAGCACACTCCGGGTTTGACAGGTGGGGAGGGGAACGTCCTGGGCTTGCCCAGCAAACAGGGAGTATTGATGGCCGGCTAACGTGAACAAAAAGGAGTTTATCATATTTAACAGTAGCAGCAGCCACTAGGATATAAAAGCCTGGAAAAATAACCAGGTCCTATTTCTACTCCCCCTGAACAGTTTAGCCATGGAGTTCAGGTTGTGCTTGCCAGGCTTCACCAAACTCAGCGAGGTGCAGCACTGAGCAGCCTGTTCTGCTTCATGTCTGCTTTTCCTCCTGCAGCACCGGTGCAAGAAGAGGGGTAACTCCCTTCTGGAGACCAGAGCAAGGACTGCTTTGCACCTCTAGCACCTCCAGATCAGGGAACTGATCTCCATACTTGCCAAACCTTTCAAGGTCCATAGTGAATTGTAAGGATTGTACTTTTACTGAAAAATACATCTTAATTTCATATTTTTAAATAGCATTTTTCCTGGGAAATGGCAACAGAAAAATGTATGCACACTGACACCCCAAACTGAGCCTTATGGGGAGGACTAAGCACCTTTATGTTGCTAAAATATAATTTACTTCCATTAAAAGTCCTTTTTCAGCTTGTAATGTATTCCTAAGGGTAGACTTGGCCTCAGAGTGTTCAGATTTACTCCGTATGAAAAGGAGAAAAACTTTGCAAGAGTGAAGTATGACAAATTTTTTTATGAACTACCAGTTCAAGCTTAGAAATGCCCTTTTCCTTCAGCGACAGCCAGAGGCAGGAATCCAGTGAACCCAGGTTTCCCCGTGTGGTCAGATGGCCCCTCACCACACTGCTGGAACTCGGAGTTCTGCTAAGAGCAGTGCAGACACATCCAGGAAAGCTCTGGAAGAAGTCAATCCACATATCCCAGTGCTCCAACGTATATGTTATCACCGATCTGCACTTCCAGTCCTAAAGGAGTGCATGAGACAGGATACAGTGCCAGATCCACACTGGCTCCAGTGGTACATACAAAGCCCTTTCAGAACCTGGAGCACCGGGAAAGACGCTCACGTAGTTGTGGGGGCCAGCTGGCACTTCTGCACTATTGGCACAGAACCAGAATTAATAAGACCTGCTGGACTTGAACTGAGTTTTTCTATTGGGTTTCTCTTTATCATGATCTCCAGAGCATCCTGGAATACCCATAAGGACTATTTTCCCTCTTCTTAGCTAGAATGTCCCAGCCCTGCTTGTCCCAGATAACTTGGCCAGATCCTCTTTCCTCTTAAGACCATGAGATTCCTTTGACTTTCCTTCTGCAGAAGCAGGAGCAGGTGGCTAAGAAGGAAAATTATTACAATTTTAAATCTTTGCTTACACAGGAATTCGAGAATGAGCAGAGGAAAAATCGAAGTTGAAAGATTTGTACTTTTGCCCTGGTCTAAAGCTCTGTTTGTTTTTCAGAAGGAGGGAGCTCCACCCAGCAACTGTTGGGCTACCAATGGCCTTATCAAGTTGATTTTTATTCTTATATGTCCAATAAGAGAAATATACAAGAGGCTGTTTAGGGGACTTTATTACAAGATGGTCAGTTAACCTGCATAGTTAACATTTTAGAATATAAAAGCACAGGCCTGCATAAAAATGATCAGTCTGCTTTTCCATGTGAAAACAGGAAAAGCATGTGCTATGATAACATTCAAAAGAAAATTACGTGCTGATGGGGAATGAGGAGGACAGGAAGAACAAATATTTAAATGTCTTCGTTTAAAAGTTGTTTATCATTCCTTGTTAATTAGGACGAAAAGGAAAGAAAGTTGTGTAATGACCTGTGAACCAGCCTGGGAGAGGTTAAATGCATAATTTCAGGACCGCAGTAGCCCAAGAATCTCTGTGCAGTATGGAAAGCCTTTTGATAGTGGACAGAAATACAAAAATTAAGAAAACACACAGAAAATCCGTTTCCTGGTGAGTTAGACACAGTCTGATTGCAGAGCGGTCTGCATGGAACATCATCCCTGCAGGAGAAGAGAAATTGGGGCAAGTAAAAATTACCAGGAGAGGTCATAAAAGTTCCTGTGTCTGAAGTCTGAAAAGTGAAAAAACCAGGAAAGATTTAACCTGGAGATTCCAGCTTAGATGTGTGTGTTACCAATAGGATCCTGCAATTCCTCACTCTCTCCCGTCATTGCCTCTGCCCTCTGCCAAACTCCAAGTCTGTGCTCATTGCTGTCTCCATGTGCTGGTGCCTCATGAGTCTCCTCTCATTCTCTACATGCACATACATCCAGCCTCACCACTGCATGTGTTAGCACTTTCAAGGAAGGGTGTTCTTCTGTCCCTCTTTGTTTTCCATTTCTCCTTCACTTAAACTCTTCTAGACTGCCTTCTCCCAGCCCTTGATTTGTGGCCCCTTATCTCCTCCCTATAAGAGCTGCTCCCTCCAGCCTCTTGGAATGGTAAACTCAGAGCCAGGTCTGCAAGTAAGAGAGAAGACAGGATTGAGGCCAAATCAGGAGGCCCATTAAAAATAATGTATTAATCAATGAATTATTATTATAAATAATAAGAAATTTATTTTAGAATTCATTATATACATTAAACATCATCATATCCTTTCTGATCCTTCTTTTCTGTGCAGCCACATGAACATCTGAGGCCATTGCTGATGTTCCCCAACATGTTTCAGCAAACACATGACAGCAAGTTTCTCAGCCTCTTTAGTGGCCTCAGGTGACAATCTCCCAGGAAGAGGAGAATCTTCCACATGAAAGATTCATTATCTCAGATATAAGATCCACACAGCTGTGGAGCTGCCCACTGAGCAGAGCTGAGTGGAGGAGCTTGAGGACAGCAAAAGTGTATGTAAAGGGGAATAAATTGCCAGTGCTCTGACTGAGGGAATCCCTTCAGAAATGAAACAGAAATTGAAATTCAGGTCCACAGCCAACTGTTCTGGCTTCATGTCCCATCAGAGGCTGTGCTGTTCTGTTCCCTCAGGGAGCTGTGCTCAGACAGACTGACAGGGAAAGGACTTGGTGCTACATGGAGCAGTGACAGGCAGAGGAATCTTAGGTGGGACACTAACTTTCTCCAGCTGAAGTGTGTCAGAATCCTTCTGTGCATCATTAGGTAGGACTAACACAAACCCAGGTGACTGTCAGTATTTATCAGACACAGCTCTGAGTTGGGAAGTGTCCACTGTGGTGGACAGACCATGTCACACCCAGACACTCTTGCTGGTGGCAAGAGCCTTTTCTCTGCATGACTACACACTGTAGGGCCTCTTGAGCATTGTCATTTTTAATGGCTGTAACTCATTAATGGCAAAGAGGGTTCAGAAAAGTGTTATCATTCCCCTCCATCACCTTCTCACAACAAATTTGCTGTTAACAATGGCATTTAATATTGCTTTGAGTGCACGAAGGGCAGCTTAGCAAATGGAAAGCAACAAAACCAACTTTAACCTTCCTACCTGGAATTTGCCACAGGCACAAGAACAAAATAAAATGTAACATTTCCCCAGCACAGATCCCACAGTTCCCTGCATTGTTCAGCATCCTGCCTCATGTCAGAACAACTTGTTCACTAAACACCTTGTCAGACACAATTAAACCACCTTCAGCAGATAGCTGTGGGGAGTCAGAACATCTCAGGAAAGACTGGCTGCAAGCACAGGGATCTGGGATGCCTGTGGATAGGAAGTCCAGACAGGTGATTCCATTAGCCCCCTGAGGCCTGATATTTAAGAACATATGAAAGATTTCTAAGGACTACTGCGACGTTTCAGGGCCATTAATGCAGCTGCTACTGCCCTCTTGAGAAGCTGACATCCCAGTTAATGTGCTGGGAAAGAGAGGAGGACAATATTATAGTTCCCCAAGCCCTCTAAGCCAGCGCTCCTGCCGGCAGAGCAGCCTTGCTCCCTGCCCCAGCTGCTACCGCTCACATCTGCACCAGCACTGGCATTTGTGAGGTGATGTGGATGTGATCCAGATTCAGTCTAACCTGGCAAAACAAGCCAGCTCAGTTCACCCCATCGGGTCACTGCTCAGGCGCACTCTGTGGCTTCATGAAAGCTGGTGCCAGCAGCAGCCAGCAGCAGGGAACACACAACAGGGACAGGTGGGACGTCTCTTGGCAGAGAATGTGCAGCAGGGACAGGCAGGATGGCTCCTGGCAGGAACATGTAGCAGGGACAGGCAGGATGGCTCCTGGCAGCAAGGTGCTGGCTCTGGGGGACTCTGGGTGAGGGACTCTGCCATGTTCTTCTGGTACTATCCCAGTGCTAATATGTGTGCAGGCTCACACTGACGCTTGGGGCAGCCAGGATGGCCTGACCAACCTCAGCCATGGGATCTATGGCTGCTTCCATGCTGCTCTCCCTGCTGCCCCAGGGCAGAGCCACCATCCCCCAGGACATAGCTGACAGCAGCGGGCAGGCACAGCTCTGCCACTTCTGCCCCTTCCAAACCAAACCCCAGCACAGACCTGGAGCCTCCCACAGTGTTGCAAAATGTGGAATATGTTAAGATTATCTTAAGGTAGGATGTTCTTTGGTGTAAGGTCTTTGTGTACTTTCAAGCCTAATGATCAAGAAAGGAGACCCCATTAGTGGAACATCCTCTACCCATGGACATCCTGTAAGTAACAAGCTTTAAGAATGTAGTAAATCAAGATGCTGATGTATGTCTATGTCTACATTGCTGACCTGGCAGAATACTCAAGGTGCATGTATCCTATAGGTGAACTATGTTCATTGTAATACTAAAAATCATGCCTACAGGTCAAAAAGACTCCTGGGTTACGTAATTTGTATGGAAACTACTAACCAATTCTGTGCTTGGGAAGTTACTAACTCTGAATTTCTGTGTCTAAAAAATGCTGCTCAAAGTCTGCTGGAGCATATGCTGGATTTCTGGAACACCACTGAGCACCCAGGCTTGCACAACCCTGAAATAAATAATCTTGCTGACCTCTACTTCCATTAGGCAGATGATCATACACAGCACCAAGAGTAGGACTAGGTGCTTCCTTTCTCAAGGAAAGGTGGTGACATTCACATGCAGATCCCAGTTTGGCATCAGGAGCTCAGCTCCAAGGTTGAACACGTCCAAGGATTGCTACAACACAATAGGTTCTGAGAAAGAAAGGTCTTGCTGGCCTTTGCCTCCTGCTGGGCAGCCCATCATCTGCACCTGGAACACTGGGGCTACTTGCTTTCCTTTCCATGAAAGCACTGTCATTTCCATTCAGGGGCCCATCACCAAAATTTATGATACCACCTCCAATACTGAAGACATCTGAGGATTGCTCACACCCAAAAGGTGCCAGGACAGAAAAGTCTTGCTGGCCTTTACCACCACTAGGTAGGTCATCACCTGCAGCACCAACAGGAGGAATAGATGTTTCCCTTCCCAAGGAAAGGTGCTTTGATTCACTTTCTGGACCCCACCTCTGCAATTTGGTAGCAAAATTTGTTCCATAACTGAATAGATCTAGGGATTGCTCCTACACAAGATGTGAAAGGTCAGAAAGCTGTTGCTGGCCTTTACTGTTGAGGAATAAATCTGGTGCAGGTAACTCAGCCTGCAAACTGAAGTTTGAGATGAAGACTGAAATGCAGATTGAGCTCAGGGTGGGAGCCAGGAGCTGCCAACCTTTAGTTAACAAAAGGCACAAAGACAGGTCCAGGTGACTGGACACTGAGAAACAGAGCAGGAGCCAGGGAAGTGGATGGCCACGGAAAGGCCGATGGGAGCCATAGACTCAGGAGGAAGAGCTGAGCACGCTTTGGTGTGCTTGGACTGTGAAGGGATAAAAGCCCAGGGGTTCAAGGTCCCTTCCCAGAGGCACCAACACCGCTGTTTCTGTGTTCCTGCACTGTGAATAAATTGTTTTGTGGAACAAGACACGTGAGACTCTGCCATGGGAAACCTGGTCTGACTGTGTGAGAGTGGGGAGTGCAGGGAGTCAATGGGGGCACCCTTCAGCTGATCTGAGCCGCCCNCCCTGCTGCCCCAGGGCAGAGCCACCATCCCCCAGGACATAGCTGACAGCAGCGGGCAGGCACAGCTCTGCCACTTCTGCCCCTTCCAAACCAAACCCCAGCACAGACCTGGAGCCTCCCACAGTGTTGCAAAATGTGGAATATGTTAACAGGACATAGCTGACAGCAGCGGGCAGGCACAGCTCTGCCACTTCTGCCCCTTCCAAACCAAACCCCAGCACAGACCTGGAGCCTCCCACAGTGTTGCAAAATGTGGAATATGTTAAGATTATCTTAAGGTAGGATGTTCTTTGGTGTAAGGTCTTTGTGTACTTTCAAGCCTAATGATCAAGAAAGGAGACCCCATTAGTGGAACATCCTCTACCCATGGACATCCTGTAAGTAACAAGCTTTAAGAATGTAGTAAATCAAGATGCTGATGTATGTCTATGTCTACATTGCTGACCTGGCAGAATACTCAAGGTGCATGTATCCTATAGGTGAACTATGTTCATTGTAATACTAAAAATCATGCCTACAGGTCAAAAAGACTCCTGGGTTACGTAATTTGTATGGAAACTACTAACCAATTCTGTGCTTGGGAAGTTACTAACTCTGAATTTCTGTGTCTAAAAAATGCTGCTCAAAGTCTGCTGGAGCATATGCTGGATTTCTGGAACACCACTGAGCACCCAGGCTTGCACAACCCTGAAATAAATAATCTTGCTGACCTCTACTTCCATTAGGCAGATGATCATACACAGCACCAAGAGTAGGACTAGGTGCTTCCTTTCTCAAGGAAAGGTGGTGACATTCACATGCAGATCCCAGTTTGGCATCAGGAGCTCAGCTCCAAGGTTGAACACGTCCAAGGATTGCTACAACACAATAGGTTCTGAGAAAGAAAGGTCTTGCTGGCCTTTGCCTCCTGCTGGGCAGCCCATCATCTGCACCTGGAACACTGGGGCTACTTGCTTTCCTTTCCATGAAAGCACTGTCATTTCCATTCAGGGGCCCATCACCAAAATTTATGATACCACCTCCAATACTGAAGACATCTGAGGATTGCTCACACCCAAAAGGTGCCAGGACAGAAAAGTCTTGCTGGCCTTTACCACCACTAGGTAGGTCATCACCTGCAGCACCAACAGGAGGAATAGATGTTTCCCTTCCCAAGGAAAGGTGCTTTGATTCACTTTCTGGACCCCACCTCTGCAATTTGGTAGCAAAATTTGTTCCATAACTGAATAGATCTAGGGATTGCTCCTACACAAGATGTGAAAGGTCAGAAAGCTGTTGCTGGCCTTTACTGTTGAGGAATAAATCTGGTGCAGGTAACTCAGCCTGCAAACTGAAGTTTGAGATGAAGACTGAAATGCAGATTGAGCTCAGGGTGGGAGCCAGGAGCTGCCAACCTTTAGTTAACAAAAGGCACAAAGACAGGTCCAGGTGACTGGACACTGAGAAACAGAGCAGGAGCCAGGGAAGTGGATGGCCACGGAAAGGCCGATGGGAGCCATAGACTCAGGAGGAAGAGCTGAGCACGCTTTGGTGTGCTTGGACTGTGAAGGGATAAAAGCCCAGGGGTTCAAGGTCCCTTCCCAGAGGCACCAACACCGCTGTTTCTGTGTTCCTGCACTGTGAATAAATTGTTTTGTGGAACAAGACACGTGAGACTCTGCCATGGGAAACCTGGTCTGACTGTGTGAGAGTGGGGAGTGCAGGGAGTCAATGGGGGCACCCTTCAGCTGATCTGAGCCGCCCGCTGTGAAGGGGCTTCGGTTCCAGCAGTGAAAGTCTCTGACCTTTAGCAGCGTGATTGCCAGGGAGTCACAGAATGGTCAGAATGGGAAGCTTCCTTAACATTTACGTCCCACGGGCAGCCTATAACCTGCGCTTTAAATACTGGGGAAAGGTGCTCTCCTTCCCGTGGACACACAATTACATAATTACTCTCCCGAGCATGTCATTATCGCCTCCTTGCAGGCGGGGGAAGGATCCCGATGCTGTGGGGCAGCGCCGCGCTGCACAGCCGCCTCACGCCGCCATGCCGCCCGGCGCTTCCCGCGGAAGGGGCAGGGCCGCCCCGGCGGAAGCGGCGCCGGGGACTGATGGCGGCGCTGGTGCGGGCCCTGGTGAGCAAAGGGAGGAGGGAGGGAAGGAAGGAGGGGAGAGAGCGCTGGTGGTGAGGGGGCGAGCGGCGTGTGGAGCCGGGGCTGTGCCCGCGCCGCCCCCGTGGCGGCCTCCCCCTGCAGCCCGAGGGGTGTCAGCGGGGGCTGCTCCCGTTTCCCGCCCTGTGGCCTCGCACCCGATGCCTGGCGAAGCAGCGGATCGAGCGTTTCCCGCAGAGTTTGTGTTTGCGGAAGGGTTAGTGGGGGGTTGGAGCGTGTTCAGGGATGGGAATGGAGCTGCGGAAAGGGCTGGAGCACCAGGAGCGGCTGAGGGAGCTGCGGGGGGGGGGCTCAGCCTGGAGAAAAGGAGGATCTTCTGGCTTTCCACAACTCCCCGACAGGAGGGTGCAGCCAGGTGGGGTTCGGGCTCTGTTCCCAGGGAACAACGGACAGGATGAGAGAAAACAGCTTCAAACTGTGTCAGAGGAGGTTCAGCGTGGACATCAGGAGGAATTTCTTCACTGGAAGGGTGGTCAGGCATTGGAAGGGGCTGCCCAGGCAGATGGTGGAGTCACCATCCCTGGAGGTGTTTAAGGGACTCAGTGCCATGGTCTAGTTGACATGGTGGTATTGGGGTTATAGGTTGAACTCGATGATCTCAGAGGTCTTTTCCAACCTAAATGATCCTGATCCTGTGATTATGTTGTGTAAGGATTTGGGCTCCTAGTGGGGGCTGGAGACGTGTCTGCCAGTGGGATGCCTCTGGGCGCAGTGTGTGCCCTATGGGGTGGGCACTGCCCTTATGGGAGTTTCCCCTCTCACTCTGGAGCTGTTTGTTAGCAAGGATAGTGTAAAGATTCCAATTCCTGTGTTACTGGTCAGGCACTGGTACCACCCACAGGGCAGTGGTGGAGTCACCATCCCTGGAAGTGTTCAAACACCATGTGGATATGGCACTTGGTGACATGGTTTAGTAATGGACACGGCAGTGCTGGGTTAGTGGTTGGACTTGATCATCTTTAGAGGGTTTTTCCAGCCCTAGTGGTTCCGTGATTCAGATTGGAAGTGTTTGGGTTCCTGTGAAAGTGTGGATTTCCAATAACTCCACTCCTTTCTTCTTTCCCATGCATTTGTGTTCATTTTTTCTTTCTATTAGCCTTTGAAGCATCTGCAGCAGAGCTCCTCTTTTTAGCATAATGTCTAGAAAAGGGAAGTTTGTACTGGGATATGATCTTATATCACTACACTAGTACAGGGGTGGCCAGCACTGCTAAGTGGGGACAGACTTCCCAGGAACAGGAAAGGCCTTTGGTAAGGGGGCAGTATCCACTTATGAAATTAGTACCTCAGGTTCTCGGAGCCGATGGCTCAGGGTGTGGTTTCCCCAAGCACGGTGAGCCCTGCCCTTTCCACTCTCAAGGTGAAAGCAGCCAAGCACAAACCTGCCCGAGAGCAGCTGAAATGCAGCGACCTTGAGTTCCTGCTTTCTTTTCCCACCCCTGCCCTTTCTCTGTGCTTTGTCTGTGCTTTGTTGCCTGCCTTTTTCTTGGCCCCTGTGATCCAAGCGCTGGAGCAGCAGAACAGTGGCAACAGGTTCTGCAGTTTGAAAGCATTAAAGAGGCAATGGTCAGCAGACAGGGAGGGGGGAGCCAGGCAGGAAGGGAGCAGGGAGAGCAGTGGGGAAGCAGTGAGGCACCAGAATAGCTCAGCTGTCTGTGGAGCTGCCCCCCCAGGGCAGGGTTTGCAATGAAAACCTGCTTCCGAAGGGGAAGGGTTTGCCTCCTGGATTTACCTATCCCTGGGCAGCTTCTCACCCAGCTGCTGCTGGCATTCATGTGGCAAAGTAAGCTGATTCAATTTTTCAGCTTGACCAGAAAAGTTCCTCTTTAGAGAGGAGATGATGTAGTTATCTGCCATTTTTGTAATCTGAAGTATGCTCAGCTTCAGCTCAAGAACTGCTCATCCCTGGCATTTCTCAGCAGCTGTTTCTGCACTAGAATTCCGTGGTTGCCTAGTTGTATGAAAAGGAGTCTTCAAACTTTCTGTATTTCTTCCTTCTACTGGAAATAAGGAAAGTGGTTTTTTGTCTGACTTCGAGCTCCTGGTGTATGATACAGCCCTGACATTTCAGCTCTACTCCTTAATACTGGCATTATGATAAATCTGGCTTTTGCCCAAGATACCTTGATAAATAGCTTGTCTGCTACCTAAGACTTTGCTAAAGGTTGCCAAGAGGATTTAGAAGACTAGTGATATTCTTTCATCTCTATCTTGACAAGGCAGCTGACTGCAGACTATTCCTGAGTAATCCCATTCAGTTTAGGCTTGGTACATTTTCTTTCAGCCAAGGGGAGAAGCAAAAGTAGCACTTGTGATTTGAAAGGAAGGCTGT
This sequence comes from Ifrita kowaldi, assembly GCA_013398055.1. NCBI lineage: Eukaryota > Metazoa > Chordata > Aves > Passeriformes > Cinclosomatidae > Ifrita > Ifrita kowaldi. The sequence continues at coordinate 40,169 of VZRS01005976.1, forward strand.
GTTCTGCAAACAGTGATGCTGGCTTGGAGAAAATTCCTTAGCCCCTCGTGTTCCCTGCTGTCTCCTGGTGTCTGTTTTCTTTATTACTGGTTTGTTATCACATCTCAGCTTTTAAGTGTGCATATGTTTATTTTTTTGTTTTCATGTGTGTCTGTCCAGTTTTGTTGCAGTTGTGCTTTTCAACAGCTCTAAACCTCAGTATGTTCAAGCTCTAAGCCATATCCCAACGTGTGCATGTTACAGAGAAAAAGACTCAAAAAAGTTCTGTCAGATCCTTGGAATCTTGTAGTAATTGTTTACAAAAAAGGTTACTTCTTTCTTACTGAAGTGTTTGTTAAACTGTTTATGTCAGAACACGGGATTATCTCTGAAAGTACTTTGTGGGACTCAGCTGAAATGGTTTTTTGGATAGAAATGTATCATTTTCATAATTTCACTTGGTGACAGTGATGTTACGTCCAAAGATCAGAAACCTGAGTAGTCTTGCTACAGTAGAAGTGGGAAGGTGTAGTAGCAGTGAACACTAATCACATTTGTCATAGTAGAGCATCTCTCCCTTTGCAGTTTTTAAAACCCCAAATCAATTCCCTTAACGATTTCAAAGTGCAGCTCTGGGAGGAGTTGAGGGACAGCCTGGGAGGCCAATGGCCACACCTGAGGGACAGTGGTGACTGTGTAGGTCACAGGAGGCGAACAGGAATTCAGGTTGGTTTCTGTGTCTGTTCCTCTTATCTCTGGGCAGATCTGCTGCTCTCGTGGTTGTCCTTCCACTGGGCACCACCAAGGACAGTCTGACTGCCCACTCCACCAGGTATTAATACAAATTGATAAAATTTCCCTGAAGTCTTCTTTTCTGAAAACAAATCCTCTCCTCATATGTTGGATGCTTCAGTCTCTTAATCATCGTTGTGGCCAACCAAAAATGAAGCTATTTTTATTAGAAAAAGGCATCTCCATTCTAATAAGATATATATTATTTCCAGTGTTAATGTAGTGCATGTATGAAGGAGGCAAATATTGTACTAAGCTCAATATTGCAGAAGGTGAGGAGTGCAAAGAAAGTGCAGGCAAAGAGAGCCCCACCTCTTCTTTGTATTGCTGACATTTTCATGACAGAAAATAATTATTTTCACGGAATTTTATCAGGACAATATGTGCTTTTAGAATACTAAAATTCTTAGCTGTGCTTGAGTAAAGTAAGACAAAAATGCATAAAAGCTGAGTTGGATGAGTGCTTTTTAGAGCTCACTTAGTCAATTGAAGAATGCTTCTTAAGCATTTGAATTTATTGTGTAGACAGAGAAGTTGTGTGGTTTTGTGATGTAGACAGCCCACCATTTCCTTTCCTTCTGTTTCTGCCATCAGACTTGGGTTGGACACTTGTACTGGAAGGCAAAATATTTTCATAATCAAAATTTATACTCCTGTCAAGCACAAGTTGGGAGTTGAATCTGAGGATTGTTAGAATCATGGAATATCCTGAGTTGGAAGGGACCCACAAGGATCGTTGAGTCCAGTGCCCAGCCGTGCACAGACACCCCAACACCCTGTGCCTGAGAGCATTTTCCTGGAGCCTCGGGGCCGTGCCCATTCCCTGGGGAGCCTGTTCAGTGCCCCAGCACCCTCTGGAGGAAGAACCTTTCCTGATATCCAACCTAACCCCTCCCCCCATTCCGACACAGCTCCATGTTGTTCTTGTCGTATGAATGAATAAAACCTGTGGAAGCAGAAGGGCAGTTAAAGTATTTCTGCATATTTGGGTCCTTTTCTTCATTACTCATCTCCTCGTTGCAGAGCTGCCAGACTGGAGTAACCCAGTGGATAGCAGGATGCAGTGGATTGCTACAGACCGCCGCAGTCCCAGGCCAGTGTAGGCGGATGCTCTGCAGTATTTTCCAGGTAGGATATCAGAGCATGTTAAAGTGTGTAAAAAATGGAATGATCTTGAATTATCAAGAAAAAGGTCATGATTTTTCAATAAAGAGGCTTCCAAAAGTGATGTCTTTACTGTGTATTGTGGAAATACCAAGGCAAGTCTAGAGCTCTCTGCTGCTGCAAGAGTGAGCTTCTACTCTTGTTACATGTCCAGGTGTCTCTTTTAATAGATCCAAATGATCTGTCGTGAGAAGATTAAATGCAGAAGTCCAAATGGAGGTGTTACTTTTCCAAATGAGCAATTGCAAGCCAGTTATGATTGCATGTAGTTTCCAGCATTTTATTTTAGAGAACACTTTATTTTATAGAATGTCTCCACTGTATAGTGGCCTTGGACTTCCTAGTACTGATGGGTGTTTACCTTGCACAGCACATTTGGTGTTGTACCAGTGGAAGCTTTGCAGTTTGGTTCCCAGTTGTGTGACAGCCAGCATAGTGCCAGAGTGTGTCTGTCCAGAGTAAATCAACTAGAGCGTCTTGTAACAGCAGTTACTTATAAAGGGGTGAAAAATGGGTAGAAAATGGGAATAGATGCCAGCTCTTGGAATAGAATGAGGGTGAATTTCTTGAGTTTCCTTCCTGCATTTAATGAAGCAAAATGGGATTAATCCTCTTCTTCGTCCTCCTGTATATCACAACTTGTGTCATAGAGCCATGATGTACAGACTTCAGTTTCCTTGTAAGCTCTTTGGCTTGAGTATCTTTTATCAGAGGAGATCTTCCAGTCCTGGGAAAATTGCCAGTGACTTTGTGATACAGCCCTACTAAGAAAGCACCAGTCCACACCAGTAGCACGTGACATTGGGACTAGAGGTGGAAATGAGCAGTTGTGAAGTTATTAATGAGGTTGGCCTTACTCTGAGCCACCAGTGCATTCAGTACATGTCTGGGGATGACTGCTCTGAACAGCATATTTACTTTGTTTGAATTAATTGATAAATAAGGTACTGCTAAGTTGGATGTGCTGGGAGGCTGTGAGAGTTTCCTGTTCAGCGTGCAGCTTCTTTCCTGGGGAGCCCACTCGCTCCTGCTTGAGAGTTTTCTTCATTGTGCAGTAGGTCTGTGATTGAAGTCATGTGCTCTAAAGTTACAGGGGCTGTAGTGGTACACTGCAATTTGTGTTTTCTCAAGTCCTGGCCACAAAGACAATTGAATGGGCTATAAAGTTGTAGGTAAAAATAGCTGTTTGTCTGCTAAGTCAGAAGAAACAATTATTCTTTATTAAGAGACAAACCCCATAATTAGAAGTAGTGTGAGAGTCAGAGAGCCTGTGGCTTTTGAGTGCAATGTTCTGCCAGTTCATTCCATCAGTACATTTATGGAACACTGGAAAATGTGGTGTGGAGCATTAAGCATGGACAGCCATTTTGTTTGTAACAGTTTGTTATAATAAGTTTGTGCTTTCTGTGATACAGAATTTTTCAGGATTAGCCAGAATTAAGTGACTTGGAAGCAAACTACGGGTGGTTGATGTAAAGTAAAATCAGTGGTCTCTTAATTTTTTTTCTTTTCTTTTATCATTTCTGCTAGAGACACAAGGCTGGCCCCTTCCAACTCTCTAAATTCTGTGGTGAATTGATTCAAGCCAATGGAGCCATCACACAGCGAAACAGATCCTTTTACAATACAAATAAGGTGAGAAGAGTTGGGTATTTTTGTTGTTGGAGGACACGTGCTAGGGATTCTATAGAGACAGGAGGCAAAACACTTCTCAGAACACATAGGAGAGGATTCAACCTTTCTCTAAGATGTTTTAGTATAATGTGAACAATGGGTCTGGTAATTTGAGAAGGAATTCTGTTCCTTTCCAGCGAATGAAGGGCTGGTAGAGAAAGGTGCAGTTACAGTTGGATTTTCAGGGTGAAGGTTCCATTGACGAGGCTGAGGGCTTCTGTACAATGAGGAAAGAAATTAAGGCAAGATGTTGGGGGCAGATGTTCCTTCCACACATATTAGAAGTGACAAGATATTTCCTGATTCTTTTGTTTGGGAACAATGTGTGGTGACAGTTTTGCTATCTGCTAAACACTGCAAATTGTCATGCAGTCTACTAATAACAGCTGATTATTGTGTAATGATTTACTGTTCATCTGTAGTAATTTGTTCATCTGTCATCTATGTGTCTTGTACATGTATTGTGTTTTGTTTTGGAATAGAAGTTTTCTGAGGCACGAATCAACTCCATAAAATCAGTTTACCAGTTAAACTAAGGGTGTTAGCATCTCCCAACTAGTGAATATCCAGATCGTGCTGTTGTTAACCCAGTGTGAGGAAAATGGCAAAATGGAATGCATGCATGAGAAATGAGAGGACAGAAGGAAAAAGAGTTAGAGACCGATGGGTAAAACTTCCATGAAAACAATAATCCCAGTTTGCTGTCTAGCTAATAGTGCATTTTGCTGATGTGGAGTTAGAGGTACATACTAAGAAGGATTTTAAATTGGTTATTTTGACATGGATAGAAAAAATGAAGTAAAACCAGAAGTGTGCAAGGGAAGAACCCCTGCCTGCTCTTTGCATTTAATTCTTAACTAGAGGGTTTCCTTCTTATAGTCAATTTTTCAGTGTTTTTCAGCTGTTGAGATAAACCAAACATTTTGCAGATGGAGATTGAAGCATATACAAAGGAGTTGCACAATTTATCACAGGCAGAACTAAAGATGTAATCCAGGCTCCCAAACATGGTGCATGCCCCTAATCCCCATTCCTGCCTGCAGTGCTCTCTGAGACCTGCACAGGCAGCACTTGCAGAGCAGATCTGGGAGAGCAGTGGGTGACAAGGCAGTAGATCAAACAAACCAGGAGTGCCATGAAGATCTTCAAGGCAGGACTCAGGATTTGCTTTTGGTGTATTGGAAAAGGCAAGGGGAGAGATACAAGGGTTGAAAGATGGATGAGGAAACTTCCCAGTTAAAATAGCCATGGTGTAAGAAGCCAGGCAGGATTTATGACCAGAGAGGAAGCAGTTTACAACAGTGTAGGTTTGAGGTAGGTTTTTGGACTGCAACTTCATTATTTTGAATAGAGAAGTACTTACTCATCTTTAAAATGTGAACTTGACTATGCACTCCTGGTGGGAAAGTGGTTTGGAATTAATGGTGAGCTCCAGATGTTTCAATTTATGTTTGGTGTCAAAATTAAAATGATTATTTGCTTTAAGCACTGCATTTCAGGCATTGAGCAGGAAAGGCAGCCTGAGGTGGGCTTATGTCCCTTGCAGTGTCTTGATGAGCTTGTTTTGTGTGAGCTATAAAATACATTTTTGAAGTTTTCTCTCTCTCCCTGTGTCATGGTTTTAGCCCAGCTGGCAACTAAGCACCACACAGCTTCCCCCCTCCTCACCCCAGTGTTTCCTAGATTTGATTTTACAGACACTTATAGGATTGTTTAATTGCATTTGGCTGCAGCCCTGGCATTGGCAGGATGAGCTGCAGGCCTCTATGCATAGGTTGAACCAAGCGCTTTGCTTAAATCCCTTCTCCGTCTCCTGAGCCAGTCCAGGCTGAATTGCAGAAGAATGAAGCAGGAAATATGGCATTTCCTAGAAAAACCTGCTTGTTGGTTAGCCATTGTTTTAGTGACGAGCTAACAACAAATATATTGAGATAATTTTGGTCTTTAACTTTCTCTGCATAATGAAAAACCTGTACTGGGGGAGACTTCATAATGCATTTATAGATAAGAGGCATGTAGTGAAGTTCTGCCTGGGTTCACTAGAGGTTCAGTGTGATTTGAATTCCTGTGGAGGAGATGAATGTTGATTTAGTGAGTGTGGCAGTGGTTATTGGACACAAGTTCTGCCTTGAGCAGTTCTTATCACTGCCTAGCTGAAGGGGGATTATGGAGATATGATGGAGCGTTAGGAGTCATTTGTAGTGTAGCTGAGAGTATTGCATTGCATAGTCCTGAAGAGAAGGTACTAAAAATTGGTTTAAATACCCTTGTACGTGTCGGTGGAATCACTGGATATGTGACTTGTGGCAGATGGTGCGATGTGCCCCTGCAGGCATTGGGGAGGGGGGACGTGGTGAATGGGTTTAATGACCAGCATTCAGTAGAGGAACTGAGTGTCACGGGAGGTCCTGGGCAGTGTTTACACTGTCTGGGTGGTTGACAGACCTTAAAATAGTGCTGGGTGTGCTTCTCCCCATTTACCTGAATGCTGGGCGTGGCAGAATTTGAGCCACTGACAGCCATCCATGGACGGTGCACAAGTGCAGAGTGTTTTATCTCAAATGCTCAGGCTTGTGTGTGGATATACACAGGGATGGATTATGTCTCAGAGCTCCAATTTTTGTCACCTTTACGGTTAGTTTTTAATTAAGTATAGCAACTTGTGCAGAGTATGGGTCTGTACTTCAATCTGTATCTTAATATGTATTTGCTTATCATTCATGTCATTTCAAAAATTACTGTATTAGTGCTAGGAAGGCTGTAGAGAATGATCAGAAATAGGAAAAGCTTTCAATATGAGAATAGCCTATTTTAGGAGCCTTCTAAACTAAGGGTAAGGTAAACTTCTAAACATAAGTATGATACTGGCCTATAAAAGTAATAAAAGATACTGAAAAGTGGGATAGGAACTGGACGTTCACAGGTTCTTATGGGAAAATTGGGAGCATCCAAGGATCATAGAATAGTTTGGGTTGGAAGGGACCTTTAAAGGTCATCTAGTCCAAATTACAAGGTTGAATTTTAAAAAGGCACAAGGGATATATTATTTTTTTTTAATAATATAATTAAGCTGTGAAACCCAACGTACCACAGCTTCATGTTACGAACGCCAGGATATTGAAGGTGTATCCAGTTGGAGCTGACAAAAAAATGAATGGATACATTTTCTTGTGCAGGAATGTCTGTCAAAAGCTGGACAGGTACATCCCAGAAGGTTGGGGGGGTGAGAACTGTATTTCTCTGCTTTTGTGTCATCCCCAAGGATCTGCTCCTAGTCCTTGCTGGAGTTAGCATCCTGCTCTCATTACTTTTGCAGATTATAATGGCTCTCAGCTGTATTTCCTCAAGTATATGTAGGAGATTCATGTGCAATAGATGGGTTCTAAGGAATTTTTTGATAGCAAAACGTCTATACTGCATACTTAATTAACGGAAATTATTTGCTTGGGTACCAGTGGTGATTACAGCTGGCTTATGGCTGCTGCCAGGGTGCTTAGAGGCAGAATGCCATGAAGTTTTCTTACCAGTTGTGCTGCTTTGGACTGGGGCAGAGTAAATTTTCTTCCCAGTAGCTAGTATGGGCTGTGGTTTGGACCTGTGCTGGACACAGTCCTGATGACCCAGGCATGTTTTAGTTCCTGAGCAGGGCTGACACAAGCTCTGCTGCTCCTCACCCCACCAGTGGAGTAGCTGGGGGTGCACAAGGAGTTGCAGGGGCATAGTGGGGACAGCTGATCCCAACTGACCCCAGGGACATTCCAGACCATCCAGCATCATTCTTACATAAAAAGCTTGGGAAGAAGGAGGAGGGGGATGACATTGGTGTGATGCTGTTACTGTGATGGAGCCCAGCTGTCCTGGGGATGGCTGAGCACCTGCCTGCCCTGGGGAAGTGAGAAATTAATTCCTCCTTTTGCTTTGCTTGTGTCTGTGGCTTTTGTTTTACTAATTAAACTGCCCTTATCTCAACCCGTGAGTTTTCTGATTTTTACCCTCCCAATTCTCTCCCCTATCCCCAGCTGCCCACTGGGCTTAAGCCACAGCATCACCCTAGGGGTGTTTAAAGTGTGTAGTGAGTCTGGAAGAGAACATTTATTTTCATGTTTGCAGACGCTGCAAATCATTGCTGACTAAGTACTTGGCTGATCTGGATTTTCTGCAAGTACTCTGTAGATTAACTGCAAGGGGAGTAACAGTTTGGGGGAGCTCTTTGGTAAGAATGGTGGGTTCACATATCTTCATTGGTTTTAAAACAGATCTGACTGGTTTATTTAATGTATAATTAGTGTAGAATGCCTGTGAGATGAAGAGAAGGAATGTGGAAGGTTAGCTTTATTTACTCTGTTTCTGTGATTTGTTTGCTCATTTTATCTGCAAAAGACTTAAGCCCAAGTAAAGACACCTAGAAAGAGTATGGGAGTCTTAAGATAGGAGCCATACTTTGGAAAGCAGGTTTCTGTACAGACTGTTTGAATGTGAGCTTCCAATGGGATATTTTAATCACAATGGTTATGCAATGTTTGTGTTCATAAACAGAGGAGTGTCACATATGAAAACCAGTGGAATATTTTCAGAGGAGACCTAAACAGTGTTTTGTTTTGTTGAACAAAGAAAGCAAGCAAAAAAGCCCTAAAATTCTCTGTTAAATTTGTAGCTTTGCTAACTGAAATATGTCAGATTTAATTGCTGAGACTGAAATATGTGCTATTCCAATTTTACAGCATCTTTCTGCAAAAGATTCCTTGCAGCCATCTGAAGAAAAAGTGGGTGCTTTCACAAGGATAATAGAAGCAATGGGGTTCACAGGACCACTCAAGTACAGCAGATGGGTAAAGCAGTAATTTAATAATTCTTTTGGTTGTTTGATAGTTCTAAAAAGCAGACAAAAAACACCCTACTTTTTTTTCTTACGATAGGAGCAGTACTTAATGGAAAAGTTTTAATGTAAATTCCTGTTTTCTGATGTAAGGAATTAATAATCTATATCTTGAACCTCCATTATCTATGTATTGCCATCATTGACATATGCAGCAATACTGTATTTGGTTTGTAGGGTCCAAATCCTTCTTGAATTTCTTCAGATATCTGATTTTTCACTTCATTTGTTCACCAGAGAACAGAGTAAGAGCCTTTCCAGGGGGGTCTTTTGAGCAGTCACTGGTGAGATTTGGTGTGGTTGCTGTTCAGGTCACTGCTCAGTGATAGCTGTCTAGGGCAGAGTCACAAATAGGTCCTTGTCTTTCTCCTTTTCTTTTTAGATAGCACTTTCATAAAACTGTTGCTAACACTGACCAAGTGAGAGCAGCTCTGTAAGAGACGCTCTTGGTTCCTTATGCAGAAGAAAAAAGATGAAATTCATAATTTCTTTTCTCTGAACTAAGGAAGAGTACTAAAGAATGAGAGGAAAAGGCAGCTTGAAAGAAGGACTGAGCCCAATTGTATTGGAATTAAAACCAGTTATTTGAATAAAAAGATTAAAAATAATAGAAATTTCAAGGTGCTTTGAATAGCTGCAAGGCAGAGGGCACCTCCTCGGAGACTGATCTGAAACTGTTGCTGATTGCATGCTGCTCCTCAGAAAGCCTAAAGCAAAGATGAATGTCATGTAACAGGCTTAGGTATTTTGGTTAAAATCAGTTACTTTAATCAGGTGATACTAAACCTCGTGAGAGTGTAGTTTCTCTCCCATGTGCTTGTGTACATATTGTTGTAATAAAGATTCTTGTTAGCTCTAAGTGTTGATTTCAGAGTTCTCCTTAATTGCTGCTCTTTACTGCCTGCTTTTGGCTGGGGAACCTGGGTTGGGAGAGAGTTATTTTGTGGTTAGGGCCCAAGAGACCTGAGTTCATTTTTGGCCTTGCCAGTGCTCTCTAGGAGATCTTTGGGAAGTTTCTTAATATTTCTCTTGCTTTTTTCTGTTTTATTCTCCCTTCCCCCACACCTTTTCTACCCCCTAAAACTTCCATGATTAAATTTCATCAGTTTCTCCTTTGTTACCTGCATTATTTAAGGCTGGGTTGTGGGGACTGCTCTTTACAATATGTTTTTAATGTCTAGTAATGCCTGCTCTGAGGCAGTGACTCTCAGCAGGGAGATCTCTGCTCACAGGCCAGGCAGTGTTTCCCTTAAAAGGGAAACCTTCAGAACTCCTGTAAGCAATGTAAATCATTTCACTTCAAGAAGTTTAGATGTATGTTTGATTTTTGACAGAAGCCTGATATTACTGAATAAGAAAAATAATAGGCTCCTGTGTTTCCTCAGCAATCAGTCGCAACTTCTTTACTTTCATTTTGGTTGGAGGAGACACAAATAATTACTTTGGTGATTTGAACTGCCATTTAGCAGGCAGGGTGCTCATCACTGCAATGTGGTGAGCACTGAGATGATCACTGGTATATGTCACTAGAAAAAACAAAAAGCCAAACCAAAGCAATCCAAACCAAATGCCCGTTCTCCTTTAAGATCTTTGCTATTAGTTCTTGTGCTCTTTGAAGCTTCAGCACATGTGTCTGTGTTCTAGATGATGCACTGGAGGTGTTTTGGATGCAGTGGCAGGCCAGGAACAAAATGAGAAGTGCTAAAGCACCCGGGAATACCTCATGTTGTTCATCATTTGGGATTCCTTTCTCACTTGTGTAGTCAGTCAAGTTTCATTTTTCTAGGAAGAAGAAAAGCTATTTTTAGGACATGTCTGATATGTGACTTCTTTAATATTTAGAACTTAAATTACACAAAACACTCTTAGTGGTATACATCATTTAAAGTTATTGGAGAAAACCAGGAGTTGTGAATTGGGATCTTCGGAGACTCTGTAAGGAAAGCCATTTAATTTATATATTCTGAAATTATATCAAGTATTATAACACACTAGATTTGGAAGGATATTCAGGAAGACATTTAATAATTTATTTTCCTTCAAGGGAAGATTAATTATACTCATGCCATTACTGGCAGATACAATAGTTTAATGTGCTCCTGAAAATCTCAAGTGATGGTGATTCTCAGAAGAAGTGTTTTCAGAAAATAGCAGTGTATTTAACAAAACCAGTAGTGCTCACCAGCTCTAGTGATGAATGCCTCAAGTGTTGTCTCTTCTTTTTGTTTAGAAGATCAAGGTGGCAGCGCTGCGCATGTACACGTGCTGTGTGGAGAAAACTGACTTTGACGAGTTCTTTAACAGTAAGTGAGAGACTGATGGTATTTGAACTGCTGCCCTGGTAGGAGAACTTAGCATGGAATTATGTCACTGGATATATTTATGCTGGTAAATGCAACAACAAAAAGACTTGTCAGATCCTACCAGGGCATAGTCATATTCTGGACTTCGAAGGGTATTGCCATTTTTTATTACCAGGGGCGGGATAAACTAAGAATCCAAATATCTCTTCCCTTTTTATGGTGGTCAGATGGTCTCCGTGTCCTACCCTGTGCCATCCTCAGTATAACTGGGATGCAGCTAAGGGAATCATGGCCATCCACTAATGCACAACTTATTTACTATACAAGGTCAATTAGATCACAGGGATCTCCTGTCTCTCTATCATGGCTGGGACAGGTTTGAGTACAACTTAAGAGACTTCCTACATTTTTTACTGACCCCGACAGCAGTAAATTGGGACACATCCCTTGACTGGGCAGAGTATGACTAGAACAGAGATACAAGTCCCTCCTATAAGTATATAGGTATATTAGTGACTTGGATTTGGATGGTTTATTGATATTGTACACTGCGTTTTAACTATTAGCTAAAAAATTTGTTGCAGCTTTGAATAGTTTCAAATCTGGTTGATGAAGGGGGAAGATGTACTTTTGAGACTTATGTAAGCTACAATAATATTTTTTTCTTATGTGAATTATTTCCCATGTCAGTGTGATTTAGCTGGTAGTAAACCCATTAGCTGGATCTGGCCTGTTACCTGGATCCCTGAGCTACCAGATGCTTTCTTACAGCACAGGTTGGGGTTGCTGCCTCATGAGAGATCAGCTGAAGGGGACACCTTCATCCAATGCAGAGCTTATTGAGGGTGGTTTGTTACATGGTGTTGCTACTGCAAGATTTTCAAGTGGTTTTCAGAAGGTTTTTCCAGACCTGTGATGTGGTTTTGGCAGTTGCAGGAGTGAGAGAACTCTGTGAGCAGTAGGATTCATCACTAGTGATCAAAAGTTGAGAACCTCGTTTTCCCTGTGCACACCCTCTCCCAGCTGTGTGCCCTCCCAGGCTTGCTCATATAGGGTCTCCTCTGTTTGTGGTATTTACCGCTCAGACAGGGGCTTTGCTGTCTTTAACTGGTGTTTCACTATCCCTGTTTAATTGTACAAAGGCCTATAAATGTTGCCCAAGCTTAAAATTTATAGGAATTTCAAAACAGGTCTGTGGAAAAAATACTGGCACAGATTTTCAGTACTGAGTAAAATAGCTTCAGTTGTGTTTTTGATGTCTTGCTGTCTTAAAAAGAAAACATGTATTTTAAAGAGTAGGGTATGTTTGCATGGACTTGAGACAGTTGTTGCCTAAGAGACAAGGCAGTTTTCTGGGATTGATGGGAGTGCATGATGCGCCTGTTGGTGGTGTAAGAACACCTGTGGTGCTGGGATCAGTGCTTGTGGTTCCAATGAAATCATTATTTTCACATCAAAACAGGTAAAAGAAGTTTCTTCTACTTCCGTCTACACAGAAATGCAGCTGTTTAGGGGATTAGCTCAAAAATGTAACAGGCTTGTGATCCATGTTAAAAAGTAGTTCCCCTAAAACACAGGCAGTATGGGATGGACAGGAAGCTTTTAACATAGTTTTGCCATTTGGAGAAGCTTTAGGTTGTGGTTCCATGGGCAGCTGAGTTGAAGTAGCAGCCAAAGGGAAAAGTCTCACTTCTTGCTGTGCCCCTGTTCTGGACTGGGCAGTTATGTCCTTGGGGAATGTTCAGGTCACTGAAAGAGAACAGCCCAGTTTACTGACATCCTAGTTTGCTGTATTGCTGAACTGAAGTGGCACATGGAAGAGTCTGGTGGAGAGCAGCTGTGGCACAAAGCAGGTGCCAAGGAGTGCATACTTGAGAGGGGAGCATGGCATGGAGCAAGATACCCAATTTCCACTTGAGTTCACCATGTCTTCATCAAACTGTGTCCGGAGCCATTTTTTTCCTTTTTCAGCTGAAGATGACCATTGCTTAAGCCCATTGCTCCCTTCTGAAGGAGCAGCCTGGGGTACTGGTAGGAAGAGAAACAAGTACCTGTGAGCTCTGCCGTGGTGCTGCAGCAGCAGAGCAGTGCCCCAGCCGGTCCTCCGTGGGTGCTGCACCCCTCCCGATGCCGTGCTGGCCGGGGAGCCCCAGGGCAGGACGGTGCTGCCTGAGCCACAGCCGTGTGCTGAGGTGTGCTGTGTTTGTGCTCTGCTACCCCCAGCACTTCTGGCTCTAGCTGGAGGGTGTTGATATCCATATAAGTGAACTGCTCAGAGTCAGCTTTGCTCTCTGGAGAGCTTATTAGCTCCTTCCCGGCCATGTGTGAGCCCTGTTAACCTGCTGAGCTGACCTGGGAAATCGGCAGCCATTCATGTGTGAAACCACTCGTGGGCTCGTTAACCTGCGTGAGCAGAACCAGTTCTTCACAGAGCCCTCTTCAGTGTTTCTGGGTGTGCTTTTGTGCTGTGGTTGTGTTGTGGCATAAGGAACAGCTGCGCTGCGACCTTATGGAACTTGGATTGGTGTGTGGAGTTTGCAGGGTAGCTCTCTTACAGAGGTGACAGGGTAAAGAGTGGATAGTGTGGCGGTGAGGACTAGGACAGTGATAGCACCTCATGTCTTATGGGCTCTCTTCCTATCTCACTGCGTTCCTGCTGATGCCCAGTGGAATTTCTGTGGCGCAGTATGAGAGCTCTGTGAACTGCCTGTCTGTATGTGCCTTTGAACAGCAGTTCCCAAAATACAGACTGTGGATATGCAGGTCATGAGGCCACTGTAGGATATAAAGAAAGTGTTTTAATTGCGACTCTTGAGTATGAAACTGCAGTTAATTTTATTATGCTTGCCATCCCTTTGTCTCTTGATACTGGATCACTCATGGACAAAAGTTTGGGAACTCTGCTTTAGAGCCCATATCCCAAATGTCTGTACTGTGCTGCTTATGTGGAAAGTGGAGCTATTTTAGGACTTCAGCTGTTTCTTGTTTAAAGAAGAGAGAAGCAGCAGAGGGAATAGCAAAGTTGCTGGTGCCAGTTTTGGCACAGAGTTTGGGTAGTTCCAGTGCAACAGAGGAGGCAGCCTGCGAGGAGAGAGCTTCATGCCTCACCTCAGACTTGAAAGGTCAAAAGAATTTTTAGGATCAGGCAGGTGATACTCAGAGCTGAAGTTTGGCTGATGAATATGGACTGTAGGGTAACCTTGAATTCAACTTGAACTATTAATACTGTTAATTCTCTCGAGTCAGGCAGCTGCAGCAGTAGAGAGCTCGTCCTACCAAATCAGCCTTTTGGATGGCTCCTTGTGGGGCTCAACACAGCTCAGAAAGGCTGGAGGTTACAGGACTGATTCTTGTGTTTCCTATGCCCCACCAGCTGCCTTCCAGGCTCCTGCTGCTGCCTGCCACACTCAGGGGAACACTGACACGGCACACCTGTTCTTTTGCAGGATGTGGGGATATTATCCCACTGTGTCCTTCCTAAAGTTGTGGTAGTGGCAAAGATGACCCATCATGAAAAAGTCCACAGTCAAGTTTTGCATCCCTTACTTGATGAATTTTAGGTGCAGAGTATGACTGCAGGAAAACACATGTCCTTGTAATTCTGAGCATTCCTGTCTCTTAGGGTACCAGACATGTGACCAGGATGTGTTCTGTGCGCAGAACAGGTTTATTCCCCAGCTGATAATATCACAGTAATTTCATAGGTAGCTTTATCATCAGACATTTTTGTCTTTATGTAGTTTTATTCTGAGGAGAATGGTCTATCCTGTAATGAAACAGAGAATTATTCTCCCCAGATAGAATTTACTAGAATAAGGTGTTCCAACTCCCCAAATTTTAGAATTCTGTTCTTTTTACAAAGCTGATAGCTGAGGGCAAGCTTCTTGCTTTAAAGGAGCCACCCTTCCTTTAAATTTACCACGCAGACAGTCCAAATATAGAAGTTAAAAATGATTTATAAAAATAGAATTGCAACTCTTGGAAAGTTAGAGAAAAAATTCTTGCCTCCTGGGTACTGAATAGGTCTTTAAAAACTTTCCATATTTCCAGGAGCAGAGGTGTGAGCTTTGCTTTCCACTGCAGAGTGATTTCTGTGGTGGGGGACTGATCCATGGGAACTCCTACTGGAGAAACCTCTGTCTGAACTGTTTTTGACTCTTGACTATGGAACCTTCATTTACGCTAACCATGACATTTGGTTAATGCAGGCATTGTGTGCTCCTGCCCTAGTTAGAGATGCCTTGGCGTGGCTTTAGGTCAAAGTAGTCATTTCTAGGCACAGGAACTATTTCTAATAGGAATGAGAGAGCCAAGAGGGTAGAAGGGTGAGGGAGATTTTTGTTTAATCTCCAAACATGGACTGTTAGTGTGTTTGTACTGTCTTAGAGGTGATGTATGAGCACTGGTGCTGAAGCTTGGCACCTCCTAGGACTGATGGAGTCATCTCTCTGGGGAGGGAGGAATAGTGGTGATCTGTCTGGTTCTTCTGACCAGAGCTGGCGTATAAAAAGAAAGAGGCTGTGAAAGTATTGCTTCATGATCTAGGCGGATCTCCTTGGTAATACTTGACAGCCAAGAAATATAGGAGCCAGGAAGGAATCTATTCAGCACAGAAAATATGAGGTTGACTTCCCTAGGACACATCTGACTGTAGAGTCACTTTCTGAAGGCTCTCTGGCCTTCTTCCAGCTAGGTTTGAACAGCTTGGAAGACAACAGCAAGTGCTGAGTAGGCCAAGGTGACTGTCTCAGATTCTTCTCATTAGGGACTTCCCTTAAAAACTTCTCCAGGAAACAGATGCAGAAGTGTGCCTGGGAGGAAGGTTTAAGATTGACAGGAACTGAAGGATTTGGCATGCACAGAACCCACAGGTTCATTTTTTTCAAGCATGAGGAAGAGGAGTATGCTTTTTGTGCCGCGTGGCCTAAATCTCCAGCCTCAGATCCTAACAGCACATGGAAATCCATCATAGGATGGATATGTTCACACATATGGACAAGCCATCTCTGGGAAAACCAGTGACTGTGGGAGTAGAGCTGAATCGGGAAACAGATTGTTTCTGTGGTTGGTTGATGGGTTTAATCCTAATGTAACCTGGCTGGAACACTTGGAGTGCTGTGGGCTGTGCAGCCATGGAGGAAATCCAAACAGTGGAGTGGGAGCAGAGACCCAGGTAACACAGAATTCTGAGCCTGGCAGGAGACAGCAGCTCATGGGAAGGAAGAGTGTAAGAATTGAGCAAAGCATCCATTGATTCCTCTGTGTTATTGGCTGCTGCTTTGGCGCTCTCCAAGCTAGAAGCCACATATTTGTCTAATTCTCCATTTTCCTGGAATTTCTTCCCCCTGTAAAAGTTACGCAAGTGAGCTCTGAACACCTGAAATCTTTCAGAATCCACAGCATCCTGTGGCTGCATGTTCTAGAGTTTAAGCACAAACGTGACAGTAAATGATGTTTGCTTCCAGTATGTATGCGCTGTTATTACTGAAAATAAATTACTTAAAATGCTTTAAGATTTTGGTGTAGTGAATTTCTGTTAAGCACAAAATGTGATTAAATTCATTTTAATGTTTTGTTTTGGTTTTGTGCCTTTTTTTTTTTTCCTTTCCATCAAGGATGCCAAATGCCTGATACTTTGAATTCATGGTTTCTAGTAGCCCAGCTTCACGTCTGGTAAGTGAAAAACAAAATAGTGATATAAGTATTTTCAGGAAATGGAGTTAAATACACCTTAATGTGAGAAAAAGTAGAGCCTTCTGTCTGTGGTTGATAATAGAGGTTATAGTCATTTTACTGATGACTGAATTTCAGCAGTTTTCTGCTGAAGAACAAAAAGTCCCATAGAGAAGCTGACATCTCTTACATCTCAAAATTCCTCACTGGTGGAATGACCTTTGCCGTGAGTTTTCTAAAAGCCTTGCTCAGGCTAGGTGGAAAAATCTTACTTGGATGTTTTAGGAAAGGTTTAAATTTATGTAGAAGTCATTTAAATTGGGAGGATTTGTGGTGATGAGAAGCATTTAACAAATTATAGCACTGGCATGCATTCTTTCGCCTCTGAAAGGTACATGCAAGGTTGTGAATGCCAGCTTGGCTGCATGAAAAAATATTTAACACCTTAAAGGTGAAGTTTTTTCCCTTTTTTGTTTGTGAAAATGGTAGCCAAAAAAAATCAAGTTTTCATCTAGCATTACATACTTGTAAAGGTCAGAGGATGCACAAGGGAGTACAGTAATTTTCTAAGTGCCAGATCTTTCAGGGAACTGAAGTCCATAGACTTGGGTTCAGCTGTCCAAAGGCTGAAAGGAGGGTTGTACTGAAATAGCTGCACTTAAGGCCCCTTATTTCCTTGCCTCCTCCTTTTTCCCTTCCCTCCTTTTGATTTCCTCACTCCTCAATATAGTGAAAGATGGGGCAGCTCATTACACTAAAGAGTGAGTAAATTAGCAGAACCATTGAAATTATAATCAGTTAATGAAATCAGTGGAATCAAGTAAGGAGACCTTTGAAATTTGCACTTAATTTATTTCCTACTGTTCCCTCTGAGAAAAAGGCTTTAAAAATGAAATGATGAGCTAATAATTTATATAGGTATTTTGAAAACTAGTACAATAAATGTTAAAAACCAGACTGTTTGTAAGTATCTGGGAAAACCAAAGAGAGCTAAGATGAATCTGCAGAGAACACAGTTTTTTCACATCATCTTGCTTTCTCATTGACAGGACAATGTATCCTGCGATTAATACACAGCATCAAATTCAAGATTAATTATGAAAATAAACAAGAGAGCTATGACAGAGATGAAACTGGTATAGGATAGGCATAAGTTTCTAAGATCAAAGCTACACTGGCTTCTTTTGAAGGTGGCCAAGAGTTGCTGCACTTTGAGCTGGTGATGTTATGGAGAGATTTGCTGAGGAGAATTGAAATACCCTTTATGTGTTAGATATGGTGGACAGGTTGACAGCAATATCCTGCACAAGCAGGAAAGAACCAAATCCCTCTGCTTTGTTGTGACAGCAGTAAAAATTCAAGTGTGGAGGTTAGCACTAGAGGTTAATTTTTCTAGGGTTTATGAGCCTGGCTCCTCTGTGTTCCTGGCAGGTTCACCTAAGGAGCACTGTCATTCTGGACCACAAATGAGAGATCCAGTTTGATATTCCAGGATACAGAGAAGCCTGTGACAGGCCTGCTCACTGCCTGGGTCATTGGGAAATGCTGTAGGCACTGGTTATGATGAGATGAATGACCAGCATCCTGCCATGACATACTTTGCTTTCCCAGGCAGGTTTATTGCTATGTTCTCTGGGATTCTCTTTCTTTAGGCAGTTTGACCTCAATAAAGTGGGAGCAGAAGTGCTCCTGCTAGCTTTGGCAAGGTTAAGGACATCCTACCCCTGTCTGAAGGCTCCAGTTCTCTTTCCTGCTGGACCATTTGCCTCAGGGACTAGAAATCTTCCTGATCTGGTGGCCAGCGACCTGCCAGGAGATTCTGATCACCATCTGGTCCTGTTCCCCCCAGCAAAGCAGTCTGTGTCACTTTCTTATGTACTTACTCCGTCTTAGTCAGCAGTTTAGTTTCAACTGATTTAGAGTGTTTTCTGGAGCTAGAGATGATGAGAATTTTTCCTACTTTGGTAAACTTTCTCTCCTTTTCTTACTGTTGTCATTGTCAGCATGTTCTAGTCAACTTTTCCATGCTTTTTTGCATCCCAGCTTTTAGAGACTTGCGGGGCTTGTCAGGGCACGTTGTTGTGTTACACATTCTGGTGGAGTCTCTGAATCTCTGGCTCTTACTTCTTGTCTGTGAACAGAATATTCCTACTGACCCCAGTCAGAAAGAGAGGAATTCAGGCTCTCATGTTTAGCCTCTGCTTTTGCAAACTTCTTTCAAGATAATGTTCCTTTAGAAGCAATCCAGTGCCTTCCAATGCAGCGCTAAAATGATGCTTTAAAAAGTCAACCTATCAGTATTATTTAGAAAACCAAACCATCATTTTTCTTTCCTGAATGTCATGCTTGTATAGGCTCTTTCTGTTACTTCACATCTTTGATATCAGGAGGACTCTCAGTTTATATTTTGAAGTCCAGACCTTTAGAAAAGCTCTTTATTTCCTCTGCTGGGTTGGAATTTCCCATGCATCTAAATGAAGTATTGGCTGAATCCAGAGCTGTTACCAAATTGCCAAAGAAATTACTTGGGTGACAGCAGAGTTCAGTATTTATCATGTAGATACCCAGAGCCCTTCATTTTTTCACCGGACCAAACGTGGTGACATCTCTGAAGTATTTAGGATCCAATAGAGTGGTGTTACAATTCCTGTTCTGAAAGACATAGAGACCTGTTGCAAAAGTTCATCTAAGCATTGTTTTTCTTAAGGAAATCTGCACCTAGGAAGGTTTTGATCAACCTGAGGAAGCCCAGAGGAGAATGAGAACCACTGAGTATGTAGAAAACTGCCTGCAGGAAAAGATTTCTCTGATTTGCATAGAGAAGCCTGAGGACACAGTACCATTTTGAAATGTGGCGCTTCAGAAGAAAGAGAATAAACTCTCTGTTTTGTGTCTTAATTGCATCAGAATAGTCTTGCTTAAGAGGGATTTTAAGAATAAGTTTATTTGGAATGTCTTAGGCATTTAGTTGATCCTGTCTTAACGTGAGGGCATGGGCTACAACAGCCTAAACAAAGGCCCCAGGGGAGAGGAGACTGCACAGCCAGGCTGGGTTCTGTCACCTGGATAGAGCAGTGGTGGGAAGCTGGCTAGGCTGGAGCACAGGGGAACATGCAAACCTAATTAGGACCTGTTCAGAATTCTGCTGGTAATCATCATTCACTGAAGTGTAATGTCACAACAGAGCTGACAGAAGAGTCGGTTCAGGAGCTTCCTGCTGTCCCCCAAGCTGGTAGCTGTTCATGAGTGGGTTAAACAGAACAAAACCTTCCAGAAATGCTGTGTTGTTTATCCAAAGTCATTTCTTTGAACAACTATCGCATAGCTGCAGAAGTAGTTGCTCTGGAGCAACTGAGGAAGCAGGAATGAGTGGCCAGGTACAGGGGACAGCAAGAAGGTCCAAGTGGGCTTTACCCTTAAATGGCTCATCACACCTCGATGCATGGTACAGGGCACCTCACAGCAGTGATCAGGGGTTGTCAACCACCACTTCTGGTGTTTAGGCCAGTCTGGCACTCTGGGAGCACTGACAGAAGCAGTTGTAGCTGAGGCTGTTGTGAGAAACTGCAACATCTCAGCTGAGATGGGTTGAGTTACAGATGCTCCTGATCCTTTTCAGCCATCCTTCCGTATCATTTTCTTCTAAGATAATCTCTCTGCATAACTTAAATACAGCAAAAATTATCCAACCCAACCAGTAAATATATTTCTAAAGATAGTTCGGAGTAATTTTCCTTTCAGGGTTTGATGAAGATGAGTCAGTATTTGACTGAGCTACAGAACAGATTGTGCAGTGAAATGATGAAATGTTTCACACCCTGGTGATCTAGTTAGGAGGTTTATAGGCTTTAAAGAGTCTGCACCTCAGACAGCAGGTGCAGTAACAAACTACTAAACTTTCAAATAAGCTGCAAAATTCCATGATCTCACTTGTGGTGCTGCAGAACAGCTCTGTGACAGCACTGTGCATCCAAATGCAGAGGTGCCACTTAGGCTCCATTGAGTAGCAGGTTTTCCTCTGAACACCACTCCAGTTCTGCTCATCACTGACCAGGTGTTGCCTGTTGGTCTCTGCACTGCTCTCTTCTGCTTCTCCACCACTGAAGGCACAGAGGATGGGAAACACTGTTTATGCTCAGGGGGAGCTTTTCTTGCCCCTGAACTTTTCACCCCTGAGTTCACCTATTCAGCAAGAGAAATATGAAAATGCTTTTTTTAGCCCAAAATTAGTCTTTTAAATTGAGTCTTTTTCTCTTTGACTTGCTAAGAGTGAGTAAAAATTTTGAATTCAGTAATTCACTTCTTTGTACAGTTCAATTATGAAAATGCACAAGAGAAACAAAGGTTTTGAAACTGGTAGAAGTAAACCGAAAATTTTAAGCTCTTTGTGCATTTGTTTTGTGGAAGGTCTGGTACCTGGACAGCTGTTCTCTGACAGCTGTTCTCTGATTGCTGTTTGAACAGAAAGCTTTGTCATCCTTCTGTGAGAAAGTGAGGATTTGGTTTTGGTACCATCTTAATTGCATTTGTTTGCTGGGACAATGGTTCTAACTAGCAAGAAGAATATAGGGGTGCTGCAGGTTTTGCTCCCTTCAGTTTTTGTCTCTGTGACTATCCCTGACAGTAAGTTTTACTTCTTTTGCAGGTTGAAAAATATGTTTCCTTTACTAATCCATACACAAGACAGAACCTGTCATAAAGATGGACATCTGTCCTTTTACAAGTCATCTTAGCACACTTCAGGTGTTTGTGATTTTCCCTGTTGAGCTGGCATTCACGGGTCACCAAATACTTTTAATGCCTGTAGATCTTAAATTCACTAAAGAAATGAACCTATTAAAAATAAATAGTCATGTTTTCCTTTTAGCTCTTGTGGTACATTCACCATTGTTGGTGTGTACCAGCTCCAAAGTGGCCTCCAGCAGCTCTGCTGTCTTGGTTTTACAGGAACTGGGAGCATTTTCCTGCCTGTAGCATGTCTATGAAAAGCAGTGGCTTCTCTCAGCTCCAGTGTTTGAGCATCACCTCGTCTACAGTCACTCAGTCAGTCCTGGACAGGCACTTCTGCCTTTCAGCACAGGAGCAGAGTTGCTGAATGAGGTAGAGAAGATGGGACAGGTGATGGGACTGGTCCCAGCCCAGTGAAGAATCAGCCTGGGCTTCAGTTCATGCTCTTTACAGGTGTTTTATAGGAGGCAAAATAAAATGATTATTTTATTTTGTAGACAGAACAGCAGCAATGAAGTTCAAGTGGCTTTAATGCTTAAAAAAAAAAAAGGTAAAACAATTCTCATTAAGATCTCACAATGTGCTTACAAACGTCTGAGTTGGTCTTACATGTGGGGGTTTTGCCAGGTGGCTGGACATGTATCCAAAGACCCCTGTAGCTGAAATAATTTAGGACATTGCTGAAGTGAATTGGTTGAAGTCTGTAACTTGCTTAAGCTTTCCCAGCTTGGCTAGTTGGGCTCTTACAGCACTTGAGTGCACCAAGCTGAGCTACACCTGGCTCAGATCCTGGGATTAGACAAGCCATGTGTTCCTGCTCCAGAGGATGAGGTGTTCTTAAGGCTGAGGAATTTAGGTTGCAGTAGTGTTTAACTAGATTACAGTACTGGTAATAACAAGAATAGAGTCCACTGCCACTCTTCCATGGCTGGATTGGCCAAAATCCAGCAGATACAGCTCCTGAGTACAGAATGGAAAAGTTTGTGATGAATTATTAAAAAAAAAAAAAA
>VZRS01005976.1:62381-176574 GCA_013398055.1 Ifrita kowaldi
AAAAAATCTGTGTGTGTTTTTCTCCTGATCACAAACATATACTGTAAGGAAAGTCTTAAATGAGCTGGAATGTATTTAATGTACTCTTTCCTTTTTAAAAAAAGCCCAGGAGCTCTGAGTGTGCTGTGTGCTCTTGCAGGATGTGCCTGGTGCGGCTGAAGCAGGAGGGCCGCACAGGGAAGTACATGTGTCGCTACATCGTTCACTGCATGTGGGAGGATGTCGAACAGCGTGGGAAGGTGATGGGGGTAAGTCCTGTCTGGTGGTGTTAATCCCATGGGAACTGAAAGATTCCCATCTTTCAGTGCTTTTTTGGATTTGGATATCTTAGAAAAATGCTGGAGGATCAACCTGTTTGATTTCTTTACTAGCTCAGCTGGCACCTGCAGCCCTCACTCCTGACCATTCATTCCCTCAGCTGCTGTATTGAGCCACTGGCCTAGTTTCTGAAAGTGCATCATGGCCCGGATAAAAGTTTTGATTTGTCTGAAATTAATTAATTTCCTACATGATTTGCCATGTGATTGCAGAAACGGATGCTGCTACAACAGAATGGGGGTAGGAATAAGCAGCTGGAGTAGGGAGGAATGTGACTGGTGCCAAATCTATAGCCACAACTTCTGTAATTCCAGTAGAGCTCTGAGTTTCCTCTGTTTCTAAAATGGTTAAAGAAAAGTTAATAAAAAGGGGTTTTTGTCAAGTTCCTGCACATGACTGTAATTAGTCCTTAGTGTATTTTTCATTTTGGATTCTCTCTGTACCTGATCTTTATCACAAAAAAAAAAAAGTTCTAAGGAGAGAGTAGTTCCAAGGAGAGTTCATTTGGAAGTTTGAGGAAGAGGAAGGTTGGATCATTCTGGCTTATTCTGAGGAAGGTTATGGTGGTTGGTTGTAATGGTAATTTCTGTCCTTAAAGTCTGAAAAGGTGTTTCTCCAGCCGTGTGTTGGTGATTGCCTGAAGAGAAGGCATTGCAGAGGCAGTGGAAGTGGGTGACAGCAGACCAGATACTGGTGAGGCTGCCTGTGTTCGGGGCACTTCTGTGGGAGAACAGGGCTGGGAAAGATCTCCTGTGTTGTCAAAAAGGAAGAGAACTGTTCAGTGATTAAATAGAGGTTTGTCTACGAGTAAAATAAATTATGCTGTTAGAGAAGTGATAGTTTTCATATAGCAGTAATTAATGGCATATTGTCAAGCCTTAGTTGTCAGTTCTGTTGGAGAAGCTGCCAGGATGTTCCTGGTGGTGCCAGACAAGGGAATTAACCAGTGAGTTAGGATCTGGGATGCGATCACATTAGTAATTCAAGAAGTTTCTCTCTGATCCTTTCATTTGTATGTGGTTTTAGAAGGTGTTGGTTCTGGTGTAACTTCAATTATTCCATCAGCAGGGTTTGAACAAACAGGGTTTGTTCCTAGTTGTTGGGAATTCTGTAGCTTTACTTCATTACACACTGCTTTTAAAGAGAAGACATCCTGTTAATCTTCTTTTGAATTAAATCTAAATTTATACATCTGAGAGTTTTTTGCTATATTCATGTGCTTAGATAAATTCCATTGTGGGAATCTCCTCTTTCTGGTAGGGCAGTGTGAGTGAGCCTGACAAATCAGATATAGTGGAGGAAAAGACTGAATGAAAGAGCTTCATTTTTGTCTTTATCCAATGCCTTCCATATCATACCACTGGTTGATTCTGCTTTCTCTAGGAATTACACACAGCTCAGATCTTTACTCTGGGTGTAAATTTAAGGTTCTTCTTGAAAAGAAAGAAAACCCCCAAACCCAAAACAAACCCCAGTCATCACCTCCTAAAGCACCTGAAAGTTTCTGTCTGATTTCATGAAGAAAAATGAACCTTTGGAACAGAAAATTGTCTGTTTCTTTTGACCCTAATTTTGTCTTATATGAACAGAATGCTGGCTTGTAGTTAGCTGTGCAGGGTTGGAAGCAGCAGACAGCAAAGAGGAGCAGGGCTGGCTGTTTGCTGCCTGTCCAGGCAATGCAGGACTCCAAAGTGAAGAATGCTGAAGGTTAGGCCTGTATTGAAAGCTTTACAGGGAAAAAAGATTGTGCTTACAGTCAGGTCTTTTTAAAGGGATGCGCAGGGTTTCTATTTATGCAAACTAAACTATTTCATTGTTCCACAAAATTCCCCAAAGTATAAAAAACCCATCAGTATTGTTATGTTTTCATCCAGTCTGTACCCTGAAGTGTTTATACATGCATTTTGCAGTAGCGTGGTGGCTGTGTGATGCAACTGCAAGGAGCTCTGCAGTTGCTGGAATGCCATTCATTCCCTGCCTTGTCAGGTTAGGCATCTGGTCAGTTTGTCCTTGAATTTAAATTGTGCAGTCTTTGTAGGAATGACCCTGCAGTGGAATCTCCAGCCTGCTTAGCTTGCAGTACTGTGATTCCTATAGTACACCAGACTGTAGCCTGGTGCTAACACAGCCTTTATGTGGCCATAGCAGATGCTCAGAGGAAGAGCCTGCACATTTCAGGGCTTAATCTCCAAAGCAGTTACACCTGTGTGTGTGTTTAGTACAGCTGAGCTGCACGAAAGCCCCTTGGTTTAATGAGCCTCCTTGGGTGAGAAGTGAACTCCTGAGCAGGCACTGCGGGGGGTGAGAAAGCAGAGTGGACTCCCTGGGGGTGAATTTGGAAATCAGGACTGTTCCCTTCACCTGTAGTCTTGTAGTGGTTTGTTTTGGTTTTTTCTTTCATCTTTTATTTATTCCTGATCTTTAGTCATTATTTGTAGTCAGTCCCTTTGGAGACAGGCTGAGAAAGCTGGGGCTGTTGAGGCTGGAGAAGAGAAGGTTATGTGGAGACCTCAGAGTACCTTTCCAGAATCTGAAGGGGCTACAGGGAAGCCAGAGAGGGACCCTTCCTCAGGAACTGCAGTGACAGAACAAGGGGGGATGCCTTCACATTGAAAGGGAGGTAATTTAGGTTAGATGTGTGGAAGGAATTCTTCCCTGTGAGGGCTGTGAGGCCCTGGCACAGGCTGCCCAGAGAAGCTGTGGCTGCCCCTGGATCCCTGGAAGTGTCCAAGGCCAGGTTGGATGGGGCCTGGAGCAACCTGGGATAGTGGAAGGTGTCCCTGCCCATGGCAGGGGGTGGAATGGGATGAGTTTTGAGGTCCCTGCAACCCAAAACTGGTGGGATTTTGTTGAGATGAACAAACTTCTTAGTCTCTTCTGGTAGTGTTTATTGTATGTTAGATGAAAATTATCTATGCACTGATGTTTGAAGATGTTACCAGCTCCCTTTCTCCTTATCACTGCTTTGTTTTCCTTCCTCAGTGCCAGTGATTCTGGCTTCATATCCCACTTCACCCATGCCCCTGCATGGGCAGTTCCTGTTTTTTCCATGCTTGTTAACTCTTCTCCACTCACCTTCCTTCCCTTCACAGAGCTGTACCCTGACTGAAGTCTTTCTCACCTCTCACTTTTAGCAATTGCAAGGAGTTTTGAGTGACCAATAAAGGGCAGTTTCCCTAGTGCTACATTCTCTTTCTTAATCTTGATCTCTTTATCCATCCCTAATGATTTTTTTGAACTGAAGCTGTGATAATGACAGAGGGTTTGTGACCTGATGGAGGGATATGTGTAAGAGCAATTTATTTTCAAGTAATGTAGTCCTCCAACCAGTAAATATTCTGCCTCCAAAAGAAGGTGGTCAAATACATCAAGAGTAGATAAAAAGAAGATGATTAATGTTCCTCTGTCAATGCTTTTAAATTTCAGAATTTGAGTCTTTTTCAGAAGTAAGGTAAACAAAAAGAAACTTCACTGAATACGTTCAGAGCACTAAATTATCATCTGCATAGATCCAGGAGGTTAAGAAATTCCATTCCTTGCCTTTACTCTCATGCAGTGTATCAAAGGTCAAGATTTAACTCTGATTCCTGTATTGTGGTACAAGTGACAGAGCACCTGGATGGAATTGCTGGCTGGATGCAATTAGTTTAACTTGTTGACATACAAAGTTGCAGTTCCTTAGCTTGCTTCCAATGTAGCAACAATGCCAACACTTGATGCAGAAAATGGACACTATATTCCTGAAGTGATACTGATGGTTTATTGAAATGTGCCATCTGCTCTTAACTGGTTCATTGAAGCCGAAAGGGGTAGAATGTAAAGCATTTTAACTGCTAATTTACATCAGCTCCAGCTCCAAATGGAGTTTGTATTATTTCAAAACCTGGTTGTTAAAACTGCTGAGATTTAAATCTCTGCTACAAAGTTTTGGGACCTGTTAGCCTGAGCTCCTTCAGCACTCCTGAATGTCGGCAAGAGTCAGAAACCCAAACTTGACACAGCTGTAAAAACACACGGAGAGCCTGTGGCCTCAGCAAATTCTACTGGTGCAGGCATATTTCAGATATAAATTTTACTCTGCTGTCCCTAGTACTAATGAAGTCAGTCTCTTTTGGTGGGTTTGCAGCCAGGTGTGTCCAGTTCTGTGGCTAACCAGTGCTCTTTACTTAATTTTTCCACTAGTGACATTTCTATCAAACTTTAAAAACAAACAGAAAAATTGGCTTGATGCAATGGCTCCAAGTGTTAATAGTAACATTAGGCTGGGTAAAAGACTTCCTTTGGATCCTGCTTTGCCAGAGATCTCCACCTCGTGGCTTGCAGGGAATAGATTTATACTGTGCAAACTGGCAGCTGCCTCATCAGTTTGGAAAGGGAATTCTCTCAGGACTAGACATTGCTGCTATTTTCTCCCTAAGGGAGTTCTGGAGCCACCTGAGTACTAACCTAGCTGATCTCAGTATTGCGCTTTAGTAACTCTGTGGATTTAAAAGTTGTAAGTTTAAGCGTATTTTAATACCCTTAGATGAAGCTGCAGAGTTGATCAGAAGGACATGTAGGTGTTCCCTGGAACAGGATTTCGGCTGATAACAGGACAAGAGGTATGAGGGTTAAATAAATAAATAAATTATAGACTTTCAACCACTCAAAAAATCCCAAACCAAAAAAACCCCAACACCTCTTCTCCCTCCTCCAAGCGCCCCACACTAATACTTGTGGGTGCAAATCCTGTGGTATCTCAGGAAGATCCATCAGGCTTTATTCCAATACTTGTAACTGGTTGTAGGCTCACTTCACCTGCCTTGGTCGTGTGTGTTGTGGTGGCATTCTGTTGCTGAAATGAATTAAAGTTATTTTCAGTGCAAAATGGCAATTCATTTTATAATGAATAAACGTTCTAAAAGCTGTCAATTCATTTTATAATGAATAAATGTTCTAAAAGAGATAAGACTAGGAGGGGCTGTCTAGCCCAGTGCACCAAACCTGTTTTAATTTATCATAATCTCACTTTCCTGTTTTCCCACCAGACCACTTAGACTCCTACCCCTTTTTTTTTCCAGGAACACATCTAGGTGTCTTTTGAACTCGTTTATTGGCTCTGCTGTGTGTAGCACAATACAGCCTTTGTTACACTTTCAGCTAGAGCTGTTTATACCCAGTGACCCATAATTTGCTCTCAATTACACTCATGTACATCTGAAGTAACAACATCAGAATCAATACATGTAACTGAGAGCTGAAATTGGCTCTGGGAACTTGAACACCATTTTCTGTCTTGAGACTCTTTCCACAATTAGAAGATTTCAGTTGATTAAAATTCCAATTTACAGTAGCTACAGAATTTCCTAAACGCAGTTTAATTCTGTTTAAGTTATTCTTACTGTGGAGAACAAAAAGTTTGACCCTTGTAACTGAACATGCAGAAGGCATGGTCAGAGTGAGACCAGTAAGTTGTAGAAGGGCTTTAGAGGACGAGAGGACAGGGTGTAAAATTGATACAATTTTAAAATAGAACTTGTCTTTGTGGGAATTGAAGCAGGAAGCTGCTGTACGGGGATGTTCAGGGCTCCTTTCCAGGCCTGTCTCTAAAATCTGATGGGACGTCACAGAGTCTGTTTTGGATGCACAGGAGAGAAACTACATTTTTGGGAGAGATTGGGGCAGAAGGGAAGTGGGTGCAGTATTTTGGGGCTGGAATGGGTAGTTGGGATGAAGGGAAGCAAAATATTGCAGAGAAGGTACTGATTTTGTTTGAGGAAATGGACTGTGATATGAGAGACAGGATAGTGTTCGGTACAGTTGAAAAAGGTTTTTAAAAGCCTATAAAACTAAAGAAGAGAGTTTTAAATTATCTATGTATATTTTGAAATGCTTTACTAGAACATTTTAAGGAGAAAGATGTTATGATTATTGATAACCACTTAGAATATATAAAATCTCACCAGTTTCTAGTGTTCCCTTTTATAAAAAACAAAGAAACTAAACCCTTGCCAAAGCAGTGAGATCCAAAATTGGTCTGTATGGTTTTTGTGGGTTTTTTTAATAGGATACCAGACATTGTATGATTAGTTTTAGCCGAAGTTATTGTTTCAAGAACATCACCAAAAAAAGTTCATCGACCCTTGAAATTTTCTCAAAGAGCTTGAAAGTTCACAGTAAGTTTCCAGTACTTTGTCATTTCATAAATGAATAATAGTAGCAGGTACTTTTCCAGAGTAAATTTGATTCTGGAAATCTTAATAACTTAAATATGTAGGACAGTGCATGTGTATGGAATTTTACCTTGAATTATCTCAACTGCGATGATGTCTGGAACAAACAGTAATGTTGCAAATTTAGCTTTACCAGCACATGGAGTTTTGAAATAGGGGTCTCTTTCTCAGGTTGCTTTTGATGTAGTTGTTCTAGAGACAGCATCTGTGGAACCAACACACCTGGGTGAAATGTTTGGGCCATGCTGACGATGCCTGGTATTGAAATAAAGATATTATAAATGCTTGGGTTCTTTTCAGCTGGCCTGCCCCAGTTTTCTGGCATAAAAAAATCAATTCTGGCATAAAAAAATCAATTTAAATTTCCCAGATGTGTTGGATCCTGTTACTGTAAGGTGGTGTCCTTGGCCTGTTCTGTGCCTTGCTCGAGTGCCTGCAGGAATTACACTGGAAGCTGCCTTGTGGCACCTTTACTAGAGATACCTTTTCTTTCAGTATTACGTATTTTTTCAGTATTATATTACTCTGTGTCCATTATATAGGGAAAGGTTCTTCCCCCAGAGTGTGCTTTTAAGCTCCTTCATAAAAATAGAAATAATACCAAGACCAGTGTCTTAAATCAAACCAAACAAACCATTGAGAGGTTCTCTGTTGTCCCCATACATTTTAATCACATTGTTGCATGTGCTTTTCACTGCAGATAGAAAGTCACTGATATCTTCTGCTTCCACTTCAGCAGTGAGTCTTGTGCTTTCTTGTTAGAGCTTGGTTTAGCTTTTGCTTCCATTTTCTGAGTTCCCTGGCCCATTTTATTCATTTACAGAACTGGCAGCTCTTTGAAACCCCTTTTTTTTGACTGCTTTTGCTAACTGCCCCCACAGGAGAACAAAAGATAATGTTCAGGAAGTGCACGTGCAATCTGCAGTAATCCCAGTGCCTGCTTCCACACTTGCTCACTCCTCTGATTTCTTTTACAACCCTAGTATAAGCAACAGCAGAGGATACTTTTGTACACATCTAGGGAAGCTGAGGTACTTTTCTGTTTCCCATCCTGGTCTGGGAACCTCAATGGATTCTATTCCTTTGTCTATCTTTAGTTGTCTCTTTGTCTTTTCTTTCTGGTCTTACACAGTACTTGCCTTATCTCTATTAACTAATTAATTACCATTACACTTCTGTAAGAGCTTGAATTCTGTTATTTCATTCAAAGGTCAGGAAATAATGCCAAAGCTTAAAAGATTTGACCAAAATACCAGCATATCTAATGTTAGAGATCTCTCTTTGTCGCTAGCAAAGTGTGCATCACGTTGACTTTCAAGTTAGTCAGGAGGCCTTGGGGCCAGGAGAATAAGTGGACATAAAAAGGGACATTTTTATGGTTGAGATGTCATGGGTGGGAGATGGGGTCAGTAGTCCTGGTCAATGTGAAATGAGCAATGCTGGTCTGAATGGAGTTTCACAGGGCTTGGGCATCCAGAAGGATCTGGCAGGGAACAGAAGGCAGGCCTGTGGGTGAGCAGTGGTTTTAGGGGGTGTCCCCTCAGCTATGGAGTTAATTTGTGTCGTTGATGCTGAGTACCAGCAATTCTGTTTGGAGATGCTGTTTGAAGACTTCATTTTTTAAAAGTGGAGAAGTGGCAGAGCCCCTGTGATTGATGGAAATACAAAATTAAAGCCCCAGAGTACAGAGCCAGGTACCAAGGAGCTTAAAAATAATGTGTCTCCTTAAAAGCATCCTAAATTTGCCGTTTTGTATTTCCTGTTTTATGATGTCCTTGCAGAAGGGAAGGTGACACGTATGTAGGTTTAATCCATGTTATTCAGAAAACTGTGTAAGGAAGATTTTGGCTTCTTAAAATCCTTGCCCATGCTTGTAGTATCTTCTGGAAGTTTACTTATGCACAGCAGCATCAAGTCTGAATGAAATGCAGAAGTAAGATGGAAAACTCACAATATCTTACCATGCAACATTTTCATAGTTTGCTTTCCTCCTTTGCCTTTTACTTGAGGGCAGAACTAGGGTAGAGAAATAATTTTTGTTCTCTTCTGAAAGGTTACAGTAATAAAGAAACTCTTGTTAACATCAGAGTATATGGCAGGCAGGAGTTTTCACAGTCTGGCATTGTTTATTTTACCAGCAATTTGGAACCTTCTGCACTCTTAAAATATTGGCAAGAAAATATTTAACTGTTAACTGTTCTGTGGCCTGCGTGTGTTTGAAGCCCTGGGGAGGAGGAATGCTTGGGGAAATCGGGTTTTTCTCAGCTTATGATTGAAACCAGAAGGTGCAGAATATTGGTAGAAGGTGAAAGCAATGTGACTTCAAATTAGAATTTTACCCAAATGTGGAACTGATGGGAGAATGTCAAACAGGTCACGTATGAGCAGGGCCCTGCTAGGAGAGAGTGGGAAGGCTGAAGGAGCAAACACAAATCAGCCAGTCTGCCAGGCACTACAGAAATGAATTTGAAAAGGTGATACTAATTGTGAGTATTTGCATTTGTTCTGGCTTCCCTCACTGGATAAAGGTTGTAGCAGTAAGGATTAGGCTGGTTAATTGCTGACTGATTGTACGGACTCTAGCAATTGTCACTTCATTTGAAATGAAATAAACATTTTTTTGGACAGTTTTTTTAGGAGATGGGTGCCTTGCTGTTTCCCTGCAACAGAAGCTTGTTCTGGTCCCAAATTGTTGGAGAAAGAATTTTTTTTTTGTGTTCTTACTATTTTTCCCCTTGGGGTGGATGACCTATTTGGTATGAGCAGGATCATTCTTGCTCATATTACTACATAAAATGTAGCCTCTTCCCATGAGGGTATTAAAGGCTATGGTAAAGGTAGCAATTTTTTAATTGCACTAGCACTTTTCAGGTGAAATTCCTGCCAAGTCAGCAAAGTGACCTGGTATCTGGTGTCCAGGATCATCTAATGAGCTGTGCCTGTCTTGCTGGAAGTCAGGGCAGGAAAGAATAGAGACCCAGACAGGAGAGATACCAGCCAGTATCCGCAAAAAATGGACAAAACTGAACATGCTCAGAACTCCTGCTGCTCTTGAAGATCCAGTGTATGCTGTGGCTGCCAATGACCAGAGATAATTGGGATAAAGGATAAGAAACAGAATTGTGGGTCAGTTCCTTCTGGTATGTTCTCCTGGCATTTACTAACGAGTAACCCGAGAGCTGCACGGGGACCGCCGTGTTCCGGATCACTGACAGAAATCCTCCAGGAATGTGCAGGCCCTTTGTTACCTCTTCCATATTTTTTGCTCTTTAATGCCCTGTGGCAATAACTTCTGCCACTTAAATGCATTGCTTGAGAAAACAGCTAAATTTTAAAGTATTATTTGGTGATTTCATCAGATTCTTTTCTACATCTTTTTTAATGAGAACCAGTGGACAATAATTCCTTGTTTATCTGCTTGATACCACTCAGGATTTTACCTCTCCACCATCTTCTTCTTCATTTCATCCTGAATATAACGAGTGTTTCCTCATATGTCTCATCATGTCATCATGGTCTTTTCTATGTGTTTTCCACTACTTCTAGATCTGTTCTGAGATTAAAAGGTCACAATTATATGCAGCATTTTATATGCAGGTACATTATGGATTTATGGCAGAATAGGGTTCCTCTTTTGGTTTATAATTCCTTTCATTATAATGCCTGAAATTTATTTATCTTTTTCTTCGCTGCTGAATTGTTTAACTTAGTTTTTTTTCTTTTAAAGATCCATTTCCAAACTGCAGCTGCCAAATGTGTGCACATTGTTAAATAGGTTTTATGAATTATTTTTTTTAACACCTACTACTAGTACCTTCATCAGCACTGAATATCACTGGTCATAATTATCTGTGATTTTTATTTTCATTTACTGTATTTTCTACTCATTTGTACTTACCTGTTTCTGCTGAAGTACTTTTCAGAATGGATGCCACCTTTCCTGTCTCTGCAGCCCTGTTAATGTTAGCTAATATGTTTCACTTAGTTTAGTACTTTATAATCCCTGGAATTTTGTTGCTCTTGACTTTTTTAAAGTTATCTGAAGCCTTTCTCTATTGGCAGATCACATCACCTGGAATATGATGGACTGGGGGTGTCCAAGGCCGGGCTGGACGGGGCTTGGAGCAACCTGGTCTGGTGGAAGGTGTCTCTGCTCATGGCAGGGGGTGGAAATGAATGGGATTGAAGGTCCCTTCCAATCCAAACCATTCTGGGATCATTCTCTGACTCTCAGAATCCTGAGTGCTGTGAGAAGGTGATGGAGCAATGAGTATTCACTGCCTGATCCTGTGGAAAGACTGGGCCAGCAGATGAAAGCAGCAAGAGCCAGTTTCAGGGGGAGCACCCAGGAGGAGGTGGATCTCCTGGGGCATAGCAGACCAGGGTGCTTCCTGCTGAAGCACATGGGGGGTGCAGAACATTCGCTGGACATAGAGAGCTTTTGGAGGTTACTCTCTAAACAAATAGCAAAAGTTGGGAAGTATCCTGAGCTGAAATTGATTGGGAGAATCCTTGGAGGAAGTAGGTATCAGCTTTTGTAGGGTTTGGCCTTTTCTCAGGGATTCTGGCTGCTGTTGAAGGCAGGATACGCTGGTAGCTGGCCCCTTGGTCTGATCAGTGTTCCTGGTGTGTGACACTTTCTGACAGTCCCTGAGGTTTGTCTAAGTGAAGAGCTGGAGCTTTACAGGATCTCTGTGAGTGTTCATGCTGCGAATTTAACTTAATGATTTATCTCCCTTTACTACTGTCTTCTCCAAGTGCCTCTTCTAAACTTGGTTGTGAAATTTCCCTTATCAGTGTATCAGGTTGAATTCGTGATTCTGGTGTGTTCAGAAACACATTGGTGATTAGTTTAGGCTTTTAGCAACTAGTTTTTTCCAGAGGCATTACAGGAAAATCCCTTGACAACTGCTCACCTTACAGAGAATCAGCACAACTTGACAGAGCACAGCAATTTGACCTCTTTTCCCTGATGCTTCTCTTGAGAGGTTGTCAGTGAGCTCTGGCAGCCACGTTCTGCAGGGAAGCAGGAATTTGGAATAAGCCATTGAATACAGTTCAGATTGTACTGTGGTTTCCTCTGCATCTGTAACTGGTACCATGGCAGAGCTTCCAAATTAATAAACTGCAAGATAGGAACAAATCTCATTTTCTGGGTAGCAGACAGGTAGCTGTGAGCATCTGCTTTTGCTGAAAAGACATAGCTAATATTGTATAACTCGCTTTTCTGTGTCTGCATGGAATAACTTGCTCTGAGGAGCCTGATTGATGATTGCACAATTATTGTGAAGGTAGAAGAGCATGCACAACTTTTTCCATTAACATATTGTTTTTATGGATTGAAGATTTTGGCAGGAGCTGGTTCTGCTGCGACCCTAACATTTAGCTTTTGTCTAGGTTAAAAGAATATTGGAGTAGGTTATCACTGAATATTGAAGAAGGCGTTAAAGATTGTTCTCTGAAGTTAATGACTATGGAGATGTATTACAAAATTACTTCAAATTAAAAAATGAGATAATTTATCAGAAGAGCTAATATTTAAAGCATACAGGACTCAAGCTGTGGCTAATTACAAGCAGTGATCTGCTTTGCAGACAAAGTAACAGAGCAGTTAATAAAAAGCTCAAAAATTGAAGATTGGAAAAATAATTTCTTCAATATCTTTGTCATTTCACAAGTATGTGCCTGAAGGAACTGGCCTTTTTGGCCCCTTGCTACAGAAATCTTCCTGATCTGTTTTATTAATTTAATCTTTTTGATCCTAGCTACAGTCTCAATAATTTCAAAATTACTGTCCTGCAAGCAGTAGTGATGTTATAGGATGAAATAAAAGGGCTGCATTTGCCCACTTAATGTCGTGTGTGTTTTAAGAGGCTTGTTGAGCAAGCACTCAAAAAAGCCCACTATATATTATTTATAAATAACATAAACCATATTACAAGTAATTCTGTCCAATTGCAACTTGATAGAAGGCGCATAAAAAAGCCTAAATATTTGTGGAATGACATTTTTTATCAGGAAAGATCGGTTCTGTATCTCCTTCAGGAACTTTTGCTGATATTCCTGCTCCAGCAGTCAGAAGTGTCAGTGAGAGTGGTTGATGTTTATGGCAGTGGGGCTGCAGAAGTCCCCAGAGTGGACTCAGCCATGACAACATGAGTGTACTCAGACCTGTGGAACTTGTTTTGCACAAGGGATGGATTAATTTTTACTGTATCAGCATAAACCACTACTTTGCTGTTGCAACTTTGACCACTCCAGGAGTGTGCTGCTGATGGGGTGTGACAGTGCACCTGGAAGAGCCTAAGCTTAGTTTGAAAAGATGACTGTGCTGACACATCTGTTGTGTACAGGTACAGGAGCAAACAGATTGTACAGAAGAGGCTATTTATTCTAGCAGGAATCATATAATGAGAATGAGGGGGTGGAAATCCAAGCCAGAAAATTCAAATATGAAATGAGATACACATGTTCAACTGTGAGGGTGATATGCTTTAGCCAAACACAACTTAGTGAGCTTAGTACAGGGGGAACTCGGTGAAATGTAATGGTCTGTGATATGCAGAGGGTCAGGTTCTATGATCTAATCATTTCTTCTGGCTGAAATCTCTTCATAAAAAAGTCTAGTTCAAGCATAACTTACAGCCTAAAGAGAGGAATTGCTGCCTGGAATTCAATGACTAGTGCTTGTACGAGGCAGTTAGAAGTGCCCCTTCTGGCTTTATAGTCTATGGAAGGATTAATGTGTTAAAGTAGCTTTAGGGTGCAACACATGCTGGCAAAAGCTGAAGCAGAAAGGAACTCCTGTTGCAGTGCTCTCAGACAGTGCAGCCTGTGGCCATCCCAGCTCGGGCAGCGCTGGCAGGACACAGGTGTGCAGTGACACTGCCGGGGATCCCGTGTCCTGCACCTCGGTGGCTCTGGGCTCATGCCTGGGCTGATGGCTCTGAGCAGGCAGAGCACATCAGAGCTGATGGAATCATGGAATCATTAAGACTGGGAAACACTGTTCAGATCATCCAGTCACCATCAGTCAATCCAACACCACCCCCATGTTCACCATTAAACCATGTCCTCAACTGCCACATCCACATGTTTTTTGAACCAGGGATGGTGACTCCACCACTGCCCTGGGAAGCCTGTGCCAATGTTTTAAAACTCTTTCTGTTGTTTCTTTTCCCTCATATCCAGTCTAAACCTCTCCTCACACAACTTGAGGCAGTTCCTCTTGTCCTGTCATTTGTTATCTTCCAGTCTGTGCACACTGATCCTACTCTGCACCGTGAGCCAAAGCAAGTGGGGAGAAGGAGGAGATTCATTACCAAAGAAAGCTCTTGATCCAGCACAGGACACTGATATGGACTGATTCTAGAGCAGCATTCACTTTAAATACCATGTCCACGTGTTAGGTCTTTTGCTACGTGTCCAGCAGTACAGGAGAGCAGTATGCTCTTACCTCCCTAGAAATCTTCTTGGAATGCAAAACCTTCTGTGAGAGTTGGCACTGTCACTTGTCTGCTGCAGAGTCACCCTCAGCACGTGGCTGTTGGATGATGCACATGAACTCGCTGAGGTTGAAGACAGTTTCTTCACTGTGAAGAAATTCATGTGGAAAATCCAGCAGCTGCTTGCTGCAGTTGTCCCCCAGGCAGAGCGTAGGCTCATGGAGCCTTTCAGAGAACAGTTGTGACATGTAGCAGGAAGACAATGTTAGCTGTACATTTCCTTGTTTCAGAGGTCTTGTAAAGGTGAGATGTGTACCAAAAACGGGTTTCTTGTTTTGAACTACCACAGTCCTGTGTCACTCAGGCCGTAGCACATAAATCTGTCCTGTGACAGCTCTGCACTGGGCTGTTCCAAGGAAGGCAAAGGGGCAAAGTCCCAAGAAGAGCTCCAGATGTTACTGATTTTTTCCTTGTTATTAGCAATTACTCACTTGGAATTCTCTAGCTGTTTTTCTTCTTAATAACAAACTGTGGAAGAGTCAGCAGAATCATGACCAATCCGATCCTGAAACTACCCAGTGGTAAGAACTTGTACAAGCTTTGAAAGAGGAAGCGCTTCCAGCAAACACTGATTTGGATTTGCTCATTTTTCTTGATTTATAAAGAAGGGATTTTTCCTTCAATGTTTGTACTTGACCAATGCCAGTTGTATTGTTCAGAAACTGCAGTGTACCTTCATTTCATTGCTTAAGATGTGGCTCCATCCCCAAACTCAGATTTTATGTCTGAAACTGTCTTTTAAGATGTATTTATTGCCATGTTTGTTTAACTTGGTTATCTCCTTCATCGATCTGTTTCTTGCTAACTTAAAGCTGCTGCTCTTTGTTTTTAGTAGGGAAAGCTGCTTCCCCAGGGATGTATAGCCCAGGACTTGTCTCTGTAATGGGACTATTTGTTTTCTTTGCCCCTTGCATTTGCCTGCTGTAACATTTGTAGTATGTGTTAAGTAATCCTTGAGGTAACATTTTTATTATGTCATAAAAAGTGCGTGGCAAATATATAATAACTCATGGAATTTGTTTGTTTAAAATGGAAGGATAATTTATTGAGTGTGTTACATGAGACCTGCTCCCCCTTATTAGAGCTGTAGAAGTGCAGCTTATTTAGAAGTATGTTCTATTGAGAAAAACCACGATCTCTGACATGCATAGAAGGTTTGAGCATGGTTGGGTAGAAATGACATCATAGTTTATGTACTCCATAAAAATTTAATTAAGTCATTACAGAAGTTGCAGTCATCATTTAACCCTCTGATTTCTTACGTTTAGTTCTTTTTTTAAACATTCAGTAATAACCAGTCTCCAAATCTTGATAGCCTATAAAATATCTGCATGAATTTTAATAGTTTATATTAATGGAAAAATATGAGTAACTGACATAAAAGGAATTTTCCTTGTGTTTGCACTATGTGCATTGCTATAAAAATCAGATGAAAAAAGACAGTGGTTTAAGGGAAGAGTATATGAACTGGAAATTTGTTCACTTGGCAGAAACTAACTCATATTTTGATAGAAAGCTGTTGTGTAATTGCCAAGGTGAACACTTGTAAGACACTGAGAGAGTATTCAGGCCAAGGGGTTCCCAGTGTTGTGGGTGTGATGGGCTGGTGTCTCTTGTGTGTAAATTCTGTCTCTGCAAAGTGCAGTGTCACACCTGAATGTCCTGTTGGTGTGCAGCGCTGATGCACCTTGTCATTTGTACTTCTGGAGCGTGTGAGAGCTGTGGAAAAGCAATGCTTTGTGTCTCCTGGATCCCTCATGGCAGTCAGTACAAAGAAGAAGCTTTACCAAAGTGTCACTGGGCCCTTGGGAGAGGAACTGCATCACTTTGTTGGTAGATGTAATGAGTACAGGCAAGAGGGACAGACAGTGTGGATGAGGGGGATGCACAGGAGGCATTTCAGCCATCCCTCTGCACCTAGCAGTTGGTCAGTCCCATTTTAAGCTCACATGGGGTCAGTTCTCACACCAATGGGTGGCTTAGGCCAACCCAGCAAATACTTAAGCAGTTATTAAATATAGTTAAAGGTCAGTATGGAACTTGGACTGAGTCACACTTAGAGCATGGAGGAAGTTGCTGGGTCATCACAGACTCTGAAAGAAGTTTAGTCATAGTCAGAAACTTGTAAGTCTGAGCTGCTAGAGATGCTGGAGAGGCGGAATTCATGTTCTTGCTGGCTGAGAGTCCCTCTGGACAGTACAGGAGGAGCAGTGGCAGGGTGGTGTCTCTGTCTTTAGCATTCCAGTACTTCCACTGTAGAAGAACATCCAGCCCTGCAGTCTGTGCTTTGGGGAAAAAAAGCTGAAAAACCTTTGAGTTTCTATGGATGAAGAAGGTCTGGAATAGCTGCTCAATAGTTAAACTACAGAGGGGTCTCCATGCTCTTGGGCTGTGCTGCCACTGCAAGGGCAGCCTTGCTTCATGCTCCCCCAGCAGCATTTTCTCTCCACTCCTGCAGCTGTTGGCAGAGCTGTTGGCTGGGGATGTTCCTGCCCGTTGTGTATTGAGAACACCGACCTCAGTTGTGTCAGAATTAACAGAGCTGTGTCATGGGGGTTCCAAAGTGACTGACTCTTGCTCGCAGCCAAATCTCAGTGAGGTGGGCTGGGGCACTGGTGGTTCTTTGTCCACTCACAGTGAAACTGGGAATATTCTCTCCTCACACCTTCCTTAGATGTGATGGTTTTCTGGTTTGTTTTTCAGATTAATTCTGCTGTTCTAAAAGAAGACTTGAAAAGGATGGTAGAAAATTTCTATGGAGCTCTGTTTGGATACGATGAGGTAAGGTGGCTGTTTTCAGGAAATGTACAACAAGTAGACCACGTAATTCCTGAACACAGAATAGTCCAGATGGGTAAAACATTCACTGTCCATTTCTTTGGAGAAATATTATGTTAGGGCAGCAGCCTTGAATGAAAGTTCTTTGTGGAAACCAGAAAGCACAGAGCATGTGGATTTAAACTGTGGGGTGTGGAAGGTGGGGTGTTCTTTGTGCTGCTTCACCATCCCTGCTTGGCCATCACTAAATCATTTCCTCCCTCTGAATCCTGTTGTACTCAGCTGTACTTTGAAAGCAAAGAGAGGATTTATAGAGTATTTATAGGGAGTTTATGCAAGAATATTTATAGGCAGTATCTAATAATACAGGGAGGCAAAAGCACCACTCTGCACAAGTGTCTGCAGGACTTTCAAGAGGAAAATACAATTACATCATTTTTTTGCTCTAGTGAGTGTTGCTCTTCAGATGCTCTTATTCACATTGTGATATTATTTTTTTGCACAGTGATTTGCATTATTAATATATTGTACAGGTAACCTCATAGAGTTGTGGACAATGTTACACATGCAAGGTTTATTCTACTTTTAAGTATAGCCAGGGTGTGTCTGCCTGTGTTTTGTTGACAGTCTTTTTGGAAACAAAATGCTTGATTCGATTTAAGACATGTTGACCTTTTTTATTTTTAGCTGAATATTTTAAAGTCTTTTGCCTTTGGCAAATGTGTCAGCAGAAGACAGGAATTATGAGCCTGTGGTGACAACACCACATAATCTAAAAAGACAATAAAAGTTCAAGAGAATTTGGACAAATAACATTAATGGATGTGGTTCTTGTATAAACCAAAGCTAATATTAGATTTAACTGGAAAAATCTAGATAGTTCTTGATGGGGAGGATTTTTCTCTCACTCAGAATGAAAAGTAAAAAAGCAAAGAAAAATAGCAAACTCCAGACTACAGTTCTGCAATATTGGATTAAATATCCTTTAATTTTTCTTTTTAAAGTGGCACAGGCTTCACACATTCCCATGAGGTGCTGCTGCCTTCTCTGTAAGATCACCATTTTTATGGTAAAGATTTCATAACATAGAAATGCAGTTATCAACTCCGACGTTAGGAATACCCTGACCCAGGTTTTTTCCAAATTAACTTGCCAGAAAATTGGTTACAGGCTGCTCTGTAAATTAATTTAAGGCCAGGGTTGTTTTTCCATTCTGGGAAAGAGTGATGTTGCTGCCTTTCCATGTGCAGAGCCCATGGCAGCTGTGGGCTCTGGGACAGGTGCTGTGGCCAGGGGCCAAGTACACGAATGGGGGTGTCTTGTGTTCAGACCTTCTTCACGTGCAGTTTTTAAACCCCCTCTGTACTTCCCTTTAGGGAATCTTGTCTGATGATCATGTTCTGGCAGCAGCTCTTTGGAGAAACCTTTTTAACAGGAACTGTGATGACCCTCGGCACCTGGAGTTGCTGGTGGAGTACGTGCGCAAACAGGTACAGCCCCACGCTCCTCAGCCTCTGCTTCAGGACGTGGAGTGCTTTCTTTTATTGCTTGCATATGCAGCTCAGTTCTCATAAATAAATCTGATTTTAATATTCAGCGATCATTTTTAAGGAGAAGAAGGTAAAAACCTGAAAACTGGATGACATTTATTATAGAGTCGTGGAATGTCCTAAGTTGGAAGGGACCCTCAGGGATCATTCAGTCCAACCCCTGGCCCTGCACAGACACCCCAGCAATCCCACCCTGTGCACCCCGAGAGCATTGTCCAAACTCTCCTGGAGCTCTGGCAGCCTCGGAGCCGTGCCCATTCCCTGGGGAGCCTGGGCAGTGCCCAGCACCCTCTGGGGGAAGAACCTTTCCCTGATCTCCAACCTAACCCTCCCTGACACAGCTCCAGCCATTCCCTTGGGTCCTGTCCCTGGTCACCAGAGAGAACAGATCATTATTGCAGTTTGATGACAAATGGCTGCAGAGAAATTAATGGAATATTAAAAGCAATCCTGCTTCTCTATTTCTAGACCCACGCTATGGAGGGGCTTTACAAAATGTTTCAGAAATAGGCTGCAACTTGCTGTAGAATTATTATCAATGTTAGAGAGTTGGGATTCTCTTCACAGTGAAACAGCACATAGAGCTTGAAAGTCTCTTGGTGACCTTTGAGGAAACAAAGCAAAAGGGTTTGTTTTCCAGAATTCTTTCTGTTTCTTTCAGTTATTAGCTGGAGGAGACAATACTGAGTAGTGTTTGTGCTCTCAGCCCTGAGGAGGTTTGTGAACCAGATCCCTGGGAAATGGTGGGATGGAGTCCATGTGGGCACCAAAGAAAAGGGGTGAGAGAGGTTATGGAGGAAAAGCAGAGGGTGTTAGACAGGAAGTTGAAGACCAGAACTTTCACAACATCATTCTCTGTAATGTTTCCAATAGTATATTCAGCATCAGATAGAGGTATGGAGAGACAGTATTTCAGTGTGTGCCTGAGAAAATGGGAAATAAAGGGCTGAGCTTCCTAAGGGACTGAGGACACTTTGGGAATGCCAGAGAGTTCTCGGGAGGGACTGGCTTAATATAATGCTGAAGGTTGCTGATGCTCAATGGTGAGGCTGTAGGAAAGTTTGCTGGGGGCAAACACATATAAAAAGTATGTAATTTGGAATAATTTCTTGCCAGATGGGGCATTTGTTGCACTTCTGGATATTCAAGCAAAGGATAGGTCTGAAGCAATCAGCAGTTGAATAGGAAAGAGTGATCAGGCAGGAAAATGTGGCACATTGAGGAGGAATCAGCACAGGTTCTGTGCAGACAGCTCATTCCTGCAGACAAGTGGTGCACTTGAGGAAAACAAAGCCAGCTTTACATATGTACCAATGAGCTGAACTGTTACCATGCAGGAATGAGGTCTTGAGATTACAATTTTATTATCAAAATGTCAGCTCAGCACTCTATAGTGTTTAAAAAAATGTAAAACAAGTACTCAGAACTACTAGGGAAGGAATAGAGGATAAAATAGTGCTGTGGTGCCAGCTTTACATCCCTGGTACCCTTATGAGCTGGAATAATGTGTCTGGTTCAGGTGCTGACCATCAGGACAGATAAAATGTTAACTGAAGAAGGCTCAGAGAGAAGCACTCAGGGTGACAGTGAAACAGCTCCTTTATTAGCAATGAGTAGAATCCCCTGCCTGAGAAAGAAAGGGAGAAAGGACGGGAGACAGCTCTGGGAAATCCCAAAGGCATTTGAAAGATGAGCAAGGAAAGGTGTTCAGTGACACAGGAATGTGGGGACAGAACGTTGCCACTGTTGGTTGGAGTGCTGCAATTGCACGTGGGTTCCAAAGCCACTGGCAAGGTTTATGGAAGAAAAGTTTGCCCAGGGCTATTAAATCCACAACCACTTCAGACTCAAAATCTGTGAATGAACCAATTTTGCAAGGGAGGGAGAATGAACAAGGAAAAGAGCATTGTGTGCTGTGTTTAACTCCTCCTGGGGAAGCTGCTGGTGGTGACTGTCAGGAGCAGGACATTGTGCTTAGGTGGCTTTCCAGCGTGACCCTCTGTGGCCATGGGTGCATTCATTCCCCTGTTGAGAAACTCCTTGTGGAATTATCCTTTGTTTCCAGTAACACTGTGTACCAGGTTGTCCCCACAGTTTCTTGTGGATCCTGTCTTTAACAATGGCTATTAGTGGATGCCAGAGGAGAACCTACTGACAGGACAACATGTACTGTGGCCCTGGTCAGCTCTCCCAGCCTTCCTGAGCTAATGGTGGTGGGTTTGCCTTTGACTGGTCCCTGAGGGACTTTTTTCTTTTTCTTTTTTTTTCCCATTTCCCATATTTAGGGTGACCAGTGGCAGCAAGTTGACCTTCTGCTGTATGATGAGAGGGGTTTTTTTTATTTTGCTTACATCACACCTTAAAATTACATTAGATCCCAACTAGCTTGCCCAGAGAGGTTGTGGATGCCCCTGGAAGTGTTCAAGGCCAGGCTGGACAGGGCTTGGAACAGCCTGGTCTAGTGGAAGGTGTCCCTGCCCATGGCAGGGGGTGGGACTGGATGGGCTTTAAGGTCCCTTCCAACCCAAACCATGCTGGGAGTTCTTCTGTTGTGAGGATGAGCGTTCATTGCATGTTCACTTCTTCCAGCTCATGTGCTTTTACGTGATAAATCCCAGGTGTTCCCTGCTGATCAGGCCATTTTTCTGCAGCTAAAGCCTCAGTTGTGTGAAGGATGGGAGCTCTCCATGGGGTGCTGGTCTGGGCAGTGTCCCCTGCAGTAACCACCACGAGGATGAAGTGACTCAGGGCAGCTTTGCGTGGCTCCTCTTTGCCCTGGTGCCAAACCTTCAGAGGAGGCATTAGCTAAGGCATTAGTGATGCAGGTAACTCCAGAGGATCTGCAGATCCTTATCCTGGCCTTTCCATGACGCTTCACAGCCGGAAGTGATCTTTTTAGGTCTACCTCACACAAATGGCAGAGTAGGCTGAATGTCCCTGTTGTGCTTGCATTTTGGAAAGAAAGGTGTTTGTGTGGCTGCTGAGGGAGCTGGCTGGGCGATGGGACACGTGGCAGTGACTTGCTGTGCTTGCAGGTGCAGCACCTGGACGCGCTGAGCGGGGAGGACCTGCTGCTCACGGGCGAGGTGAGCTGGCGGCCGCTGGTGGAGAGCAACGCCCGCAGCATCCTCAAGCCCCTGTCCCCTGTTTACAACGATGAAGGACTCTGAGATCCGCGTGTCAGAACAGCTTGGGAAGCATGCCTGGAATGGGACTGGGCTGAGGCTGTGTGGTCAGGAAGAAAAGTCTGCTGTTGGAAGGAAAACATTTCATTAGCTATCCCATCCGTGGTGCCTCAGTAGCCTCCTGGACAGCTGTACTCCTGAATCTTCACCTGCAAATAAATGCTCATTGTTTTAAGAACCTCTGTCCTTTGTATGGCCCTGAATGGCCCTTGCTGATTAATGGACAGAGCTGCCTTCTGCCTTTAGGAAACCAGGTGTTCACCATGATGTAGAGTTCTCTCAAGAAGACATTTCTGTCCCTTGCCTCGTTTAAAGAGCTGCTACTCAGAGACACAGTGGTGTCCTCTGCTCCCTGAATGGTTGTGAAAGCAAATGTGAGCTTTGCATATTTAGATATTAAGTATATATTTTAAATGCCTGATATCAAGATGGAATGGTCCATCTTTGCTTTAGTGGAGTTAAGAATTGCTTTAACAGATTATGAAGGGTTTTCTGTGAAAATCCCTTTTAGGAACTCTCTGCTTTGTTGCACAAGGATAAGAGAATGCAAAGAATAATGCACAGTCCCCAGCAATCCTCTGTGACTTTGGCTGTCTTAGGGAGATTAAAGCCCCAATTGTGGCTGGGCCGGCACTAAAAGCTGCCTCAGTACTTGATGTTTCAGTCTGCCTTGCTGATACTTCCACGTTCTTTGTAGAATTGTGCTCTAGGAATTCCTTTATGAAAAGAACATCCCTGTTTGTGTCCCTGGGACAGGACTCTGCCATCCTCCATCCCCCAGAGTAGCGGTCCAGGGCTTTTTAGCAAGATCCTTCAACACCGGTGAAAACGTTCTACGGCTGTGCAGGCAAATGATGCCAACACAGTAATTAGGGGAGCAGGAGCTGCACTGATGAG
The DNA here is from genome assembly GCA_013398055.1 of Ifrita kowaldi. Taxonomy (NCBI): domain Eukaryota; kingdom Metazoa; phylum Chordata; class Aves; order Passeriformes; family Cinclosomatidae; genus Ifrita; species Ifrita kowaldi. Next base: position 84,827 of record VZRS01005976.1, read on the forward strand.
ATCAGCAGAGGCCAAGGTGCTCTGTGTGGGTGGAAGGTTCACCAGGCTGTTTCCAGGTCAGTGGCAAAAACAGTTTTTATTTCTCTCCTGTCCAAAATCCGAGTCAATAATAAATGTCAGTCTGGATAAAATTGCAGTGTGTTTGTTTTCTGTGCCATGTGTGCTTTTGATAAGAATAAGCCCTATAAAATCAGGATTTATTCCTAATAAAAGTATTAAGCAAAAGTAGAAGGTGATAATCCTTAATTTGTGAATTTAGTCCTTTATTTGTGACTCCTTAGTCTGGTGAAAGTGTAACTGTGCCTGGCTGTGACTGTTCTTCCTTCTCAAGTTGCTTTCTTCATAGTGTGTGTGTTGGGGAATATTTGCCATCCCTTCCCCATGTAAAAAGCAGTGGGATGTAGCACAGAGGCTCCCAAACACTGCCTTGTGGGTTTTTTTTTTAAATCTTCTTTTTTAGTGAGCCTTCTGTGTATAAAAAAGGCATTATGGTTTTTTTTTTTTTCCCAGGGCGAGCTTCCTCAGTTTAACTTGTTGTAAAATGAGTCATGTAAAGAGCCCCTCTCTGTGTGAGTTGTATCCCTTCTCTGTGAAAACATTACAGCCCAAACAACTTGCTTGCAGTTTATTTAAGATGCTTTTGTTGAAAGCTGAGCTAAGCAGAGAAACCTCTTATGTGTGAAGTATTATACAGTGTGTGTGAGATAATAACACCTTGTAATTCATTACAGCTGGCTTGTATTTACATAAAAGAAGGCTGAGCTGTGTAGGAATTTGCTGATTAATTTATTTTTAATGAGAGTGAAGTATACCAAGTACCAAAATAAACTTTACTTTGTGTATCTTACTGCTCCTGAAATAGGTGGAAAAATTAATGGTAGATATTTTGGCTCAAAGCTACATACATTAATTCATATACAAACCAGTTATTTAAACTTTAACCCCTTTCCTGCTGTGTAATTTAAACCTGGGCTCATGTTATCCATGCCATGGGAACACGGGGCTGGGAGCACACCACCATCCAGCCCAGGGACCGTGCATGGCTGCAGGGAAGCCGGAGAGCTGCTGGAATTCTTGGAACGGCCGGCCTGGAGGTGAGAATGCCTTTGTGCTCTGAATGTGGGACAGCATGCGGTCAAAGCTGAACCCTCCCCTGTGTTTATGGGCAGGAGGCTCCACAAGTGATGGTGCCAGATTGGAGTCGTTGGCATCTGCTCTTGCACCTTTTATTAGGGTGAGAATAAAGACCTGTAATCATGGCTCTGGCTGGGCCATGAAATGCCTTCACCCACCCGCTCTAAGGGCTGAGCCAGCAGTGGTGCTTGGGTGTGAGAGCCTGGTGAAAAAACAAGGCAGATACTGTCTCTGAATTAAAAGGGTAATTTGTTAGAGAGGGAAAATCCACTGGAGGCTACACAGGACCAGGAAGACTTTGCTTCCCAGTCATTAGTTACCCAGAGACAGGATCATACAGTATTAGATTGCGTATCAGGAAGAAATCCTTCCCTGTGAGGGTGGTGAGGCCCTGGCACAGGGTGCCCCTGGATCCCTGCAAGTGTCCAAAGCCAGGTTGGACGGGGCTTAGAGCAACCTGGGATAGTGGAAGGTGTCCCTGCCCATGGCAGGGCGTGGAATGAGATGAACTTTAAAGTTCCTTCCAACCCAAACCATTCTGGGATTCTAATGTGACCCCTATTGCTCTCAAGAGGTGAAGAAAGGTGAGCTAGAAAGCTGCCATTGCCAGTATCTTACATAAGACATCTCTCCAGCCAGAAGGAAAGAAAATATATTTCCAGTAGCAAAATCTGCCCTCTGCAAGTGTTCCAGCAGCAGTGATTGTCAGGTGAGTGATTCCTACACGCAGCTCTCTGAGGGCAGCAGAGTAGAGGGGGTTTAACCAAACGTAAAACCCATCTTTTCCTATTTTCAAAGTTGCCCAGAGGGAATCATTGCAGGTATTTCACTTATGGACAGTTCTTTGTTTTTGCTGCTGGCTTTTTGGAAAGTGGTCTCAGACCATCAGTTTGGAGGCAAGTACTGTATTTAAATGAACATATCCATGTGAATTTTTTCTGGAAGGATCCACTTTATCATCCAGCCTGATCTCCTGTCTCATATATAGCATTTGGACATGGCTTAGGATTCCAAAGGATTTACTCTTCCAACTTTTCCAGGTACCTTAAAATGAAGAGACATAAGCCCCTAGGAAGCACTCATGATTTCAGCTGGGTCTTGGGTTGCTCTCTGTGGGTAGAAGGGTCAGCACTCAGTGTCTTCCTTTCTTCTGTTTTGCACCATGGGAGCGTAGGAGCATGTTTTTCCTCACAGGGTCAAACTTGGGAAGTCTCTTGTGTTAGGCTGATATTTTTGAGATATTTTGGAGTAGGGGGGACTCACCTGGTACTCTTCAATGCCCACTCTCTATTTTAGGTGGTTAAATGTTTTCCTGTGTCACCTTGGCTGCTGTGCTCACACCACCTTTGGGTGTTGAACTGTTTTCTCCTTCAAAGTGCTGAGAGCACAGGCATCCTCGATGATCTTCACATTTCCTGTGCTGTGCAGTGCTTAAGCCCTGTTGAAGTGCAGTTACCACTTCCCAGATTTGTGACTCCTGTCCTCACCTTTCACAAAGTGATGTTTTCAGTCGTGTCTCTGCCCCACCAAGCCCTCAGGTCAGAACTGCTGCTCGTGACCTGGCAGTCAGAGTTTACCACTCACTGTCCTGTCTCCCTTACCCTGCCCTTGGCTCGGCAAATGTGGGAAGCAAAAACTGGACTCTAAGAGCAAATTTTTCCACCAGAGCTTTCAATTAGATGGATGTAGAGTAGATGAAGAGTAGCAAAGCTGGGGGGGGGGTGGTTCTGCAAGCATGGTCCCTGTGAAATGTGCCAGTACCACTGCCACTGTACGGCACCGCTCTGAGGAGCAGTGGGAGCCATGCCCTACCCTGTGACCCACTCGTATTTTCCACATTCTCCTACTTGTTGGAGAATGGTTTAATCCTGAGCACGTAGCAAAGGTCGTCTGCATCCCAGGGATGTGCTGAAGTACTGCTTGAGCATTTGGAGAGGTTTGCTGATCCCCTCTACAGGTGTGCCGAATGAGGCATTGAGCTCCAAAGCTGGACTGGTTCCTTCCTTTCCAGAAGAGGAAAGTCCCAGTGTAGGGAATTGTAAGTGTTTAGGTTAAAACCTAGAAACTGCTGTGTCTTTCTAATTCTTCTACTAAGAGTTGTGCCACAAATGCAGTGGTTATTTCAGGCCCCAGTGCAGGGGTTTGGTCATGGCCACAGCCTTGTACACGAGGTTTTTTCTTGGGTGATGCTGGTGGCAACTAATTTAGAATCGCAGAATATCCTGACCTGGAGGGACCCATCAGGATCACTGAGTCCAACTCCTGGCTCTGCACAGGACCCCAAGAACCCCACCCTGTGCCTGAGAGCATTGTCCAGGTTTCCTAGTGGAGACCTCCCTGTACAGGCTCCTTCCCTCCCCATCTGCCCTGTTTTGATCTCTGTTGTGCCCTTGATTAATGAACTCTAATCAAGATTTCTCTGCTCTTTTCTCTTCAAGAGGCTGTGATGAACCTGTGTCCTGTCCTTCCCACTGATCTGCATTGTGTCCACCTCTCCTGGGCCTTTGGTGACCCCAGGCTGAATGGACACCTCTCCCAGCTCTCTGGGTGATGGTGTTCCTGTGCTGCAGGGAACAGAATCTCCATCTTTTGGGCACATTGTGTCTGCACAGCCTGGCCCTCAGCGTGCTCCGTGTTCTCCTGAAGGTCTGAGAAGGCAAGGAGAGGGCAGCAGCTTATGTGAGAGGCTGGGAAAGTTGGCAATGATGTAGGAAAGACCCTGAGGCTCAGCACCAGTGAACAGTGGGCTCTGCTGCTCATGCAGTGCCTGCCCCTCCTCCCCCTGCAGAGGGACTATCATCTGTGGGCTGCCTGGCCCCCTGCACCCTGATGGGGCAGTTGCATATTAACAATCTTGTGATCCTTCCCAGATTCCTCTGGTGAGGTTTATTTTTGACCACTGCCCCTTCTTCAGGCGTTCAGGGCTGCCCTGTGCATCCTACGTGTGTTCTTCCTGAAGTTGCTGAACATGTTGAGGGAGTACTTGTTTTGCTTACAGTCATTCAACCTGCTGAGCAGCTTGCTCTGCTCATTTGTGGGACAGAAGAGATGGCTGGGCCTCATCCTTCCACTGGAAATGCAGAGCTCACATGAGAGTGGTTCCACCTTCTGCTGTTACACTTCAGTGGCTGTTCCAGATGTGATATGCTGGGAGCAGCCAGGGAGTTTAGGTCAAGTGGCAATAGATCTGCTGGAGGGACCTGGGGCAGGTTAGTGGAAACACTTCCAAACACTGCCTTGAATTTTTTTTAATCTTCTTTTAGGGAGCCTTCTGTGTATAAAAAAGGCATTTTGTTATTTTCTCTTCCAAGGTGAATTTCCTCAGTTTAACTTGTCATGTAAAGAGCAACATCTGTAACCAGCAACATCTGCTGTCCTGTTGTTGCTGTCTCGTGCAGATGTGTTCATGTAGGAGGGCCCTGCACAAGCTCCTGAGCCTGGATCCTGCTGGGAAACTGCTGCAGCTCTCCCAGAGGTGAGAGCTCCCTCGTGCTCATTTTAGAAGTGAGGAGTCCTGCACATGCAAAGCCTTCTTTAATGACTACATCACAATGAGATGGGCTTCTTCATTCCTCATCCCACCTGCCAGCTCCTGGGCTGCTCCACATCCTGTCAAAACCAGGCATCTTAGGCAGATTTACTCAATGTCCCACATCCTTCCCTGGGCACCCTCTTCCTGCCGGTAGCCAGGCCCAGTGATGTTACAACACCCAGTTCTGTCTCTGTGGATTCCCTTGGAAGGAGACACAGAATGGGTGTCTGGAAGTGCTTCTTCCCATGTTCAGCACAGGGCAGCAGCTGAGGGAAGCAGCATGCTGTGGTTCCTCTCCTGACAGCCCCCTGAGCAGCTCAAGCTGGACTTTAGAGGGCCACCACAGCAGCTCCATGGACACACGTTGGCTTCCCTGCATGGCACAGGGGTGCTAGAGACCTCGGAGCTGCAACGGGAGAGAACCTCTGTGCTGGGCACAGCACTGGGCAGGGGCAGCAGGGGATGGGGGGCCCTGCCTCCCCCTGACATCATTCGTAGTTGGATCATTTGGCCTGTGGCTGGCAACTGGTGTCCAGTGCCCTCCTTCAGCTGTGCAGGTGCGAGGCTGCCTCTCCCCTGGTTTGAGAGAGTCTTAACAAATGAATGGAAAAGATGAAACATGGAATTTGTGTGCTGCCACTGTGCTTAGATTCTGTGATGCCATGGTTGGGAATCTTGGACAAAAAATGGGGAGATTTGACTTTGCGCTGCTCTGTGGGTTCAGTGATGACAGAGCTCAGTGCAGGAACTAAAACTGGGACTCTTCTCATCCAGCTGTGCTGGCTGAGTGCATCTGGCCAGTGAGCTCTGCACAGTGGAGCACTGCAATGCAGTGCCTTCCACAAATGCTGGTACAGCACTGAGGAGCACCCTGATGTTTTGAGGTGGAAGATTGGGTTTCAGTCTGAAATAGAGGGGGGGAAGAAAGCAAATTGGCTTCTCATGTTCCCAGGTGAGTGCTCTCCAAGATCTACCAGGAAACAGCTTGGCAGGCTGCCTCCCATGTGTGCGTGAAGAGGAAGCAGCAGGTACATTCTGTGGAAAGCCCAGGCAAGGTGTTTGTGTTTGCTGAGCTCCAAGAACATCTGTGGAATGGAAGAATGAAGTATTGCCTAATGCTTGGGTCCTGGCTGAGCTCCGGTATCAGCCAGAGCAGAGCTGCCCAGGGACATTGACTTGGAAGTGGCACTTGGGGCGTGTGTTCAGCCAGAGGGAATTTTCCCCTGTCTTTCTCTGTTGATTGTAGAAGGTGTGTAGACAACACTTCCAGATAAGATCCCTGCTTTTAGCTGGCAAAAATGGGCCGATGCGATTCCCACATCCTGTGTTGGCCAATCAGCCTCTGGAGTGCCAATTATAGCCATTTTGCCAGACAGCAGGGACAGGACACCTCGTATCTAATTTTAGATGTCTGCGTGGTAAACCTCTGTCACTGACTTAGGCAGCCCAAGCTCCTGCTGCTCAGTGGGGAGAGATAAGCGCTTCCAAGGCGCATTTCATCGGACCTGTTCCAGGTGTCTGCTGCAGGGTGAGGTAACTAGAAGTCTCTCCTCTCCCCACCAACCCTGAAGGAGCCCAGCCTGACAAGCTGGGCTGGAGATGTTTACATCGTGTGTGCTTTCATGTGCTGAGGACCATGAGAAATTACTGGAGGGAGAGTAGATCATTACCAAACACCAGCTGGAGACAGTGCAAATCCCTTTACAGAATCAGCAGCAGAAAATACGCATTTGATTACTTTTTTAAAAATTCACACTCTTTTCAGCTCTTTAGGAAGGCAAACAGTAGGGTGATGGTACACTTATTTTATGTTATCACCCTGGCAAAGCAGCTCCAGTAAAACACCCACCCGTCTTACAGCTCCTTCCCTTTGTTATTTCCCCAAAACTCCTTACACTGGTTTGGCTGTTCACTGCACATTTTAAGTTATTCTTTAAGATGTTCTAACATTTATTTTCATCTGTAACACTTCTGTGCCCGCAGCTTTGTTATAGCTTTGTCCCATTCCTACTTTGCCCTTCCTTGCTGCATCACAGCCAACTGGCAGCCAACTTCTGTTTTCTGATTCAATCAATGCACCTTTGCTTCTGTTCTTGCCATTTGCAGTCCTGCTGAGGCTTCATTCTGACTTCAGGCATCTAAACACTGGACAGCTAATCCAAACTAATCATCCCACTCAGCTGTAGTCCCTGGAGAGTGACAGTCCCTTGGGGACATGATTCATCCCAGATGACTTAGAGCCTGGTGTCTGGATGTGCTGGTTCACACTCAGGCATGGCCGTCCCTCTCCATTGACTATCGCTCCGTGATTGTTCCAGGGCACACATTTAGCTTTTAGATGACTTAATTTAATTTAATCTCAGGGGATTTTGTAGATAAAAGGCCAATTGATTACATCAGCTCTCCAGCCAGTTCTTCATTCCCTGGTTGCCTGTGTGGAGTTCAGTAGCTCCAGTGTGAGCTGATGTTTGCTCCTCTTCTTCACACATTGTGTTCCCGTGGTGTGTTCCTACACAGTGCCTTAATTCACTGCCTGTACTGTTCCTCCAAAACTTTTGGGAAGATGGAGTTAACTAATCCCCAATAAGCAGCATGTGAGCAGTATCATCATCCACACAGCACCAGACTCCTAAGGCTGAATGTCCTTTCCTTGAAGGATTTCCAGGGAGATGCTAAAAGAGCATGTGAGGTATTGCTCTTCCCACCTGCAATATCTAATGACCAAGATTCCTGCTGTGATTCCTGCAAACACTGTGACTCTGTGTGTCAAAAAACAGAGTGTTCTGGTTTCCCTTCCAGGTGCTGGTGTAGCAGAGCCTGCCTCCGAAGAAATGCTAAGGAGGAGCATTATCTGTGGCTCAGGGATGAGTAAGTCTCTTTGCCGAGTCTGATTACCCACTTGGGATATTTGTGTTTCATTATAACTGACACTAAGCAGCATGTTTGATTTGGAACAAATTTCAAGCAGGAACAAGTTCCAGCATCTGCATTTCCACTGCAAGCACAGTGAGGGACAAAACAGGTTAGAGCCTGCTAGGCGAAGGGTGGGGACCTCTGAAGGGAAGGGAAGGGAAGGGAAGGGAAGGGAAGGGCATGCAAACCCCCGCCTTACCTTGCCTACCTTTCCCCTTCCCTTGCTTACCCCTTTCCCTGCCTCTCCTACCCCTCCCTTGCGGCGATCTCCCACCCATAGCCGTAGCCCAGAGCTTTATTTCCACCAGATGGCAGCCTGGCTTTGCAGCTGATGATTTCACCCTCGTCTACTCTTTTCCCTGGACACCCTGCAGGCACAGAAGCGCCTTGTGTTGTTGGGCTCGTTNGGGAAGGGAACGGAAGTGAAGCACAGTACATTAATCAGTTACAAGGAAAAGGAAGGAGCAGCTTGAAGAGCTGATATTCCTCCCTTGCAAAAGGGACACTCCAGGCACCGAGTATCAGGTGTGTGTCTGGGGAAGCCGGGTGAGGGAGCTGGGGAAAGCCGGCTCCTCCCCCGGAGTGGGAGGCTGTACCTGGTGATTAAGGAGTTGAGCTTATGCTGAGTCCTGAAGGAACCTGTTGGGAGGAGCTCAGGAGGGGCAGAAAAGACCTGAATACGGACACAGGATTAATCCAGCGGGAGAGACACCTCTCAGCATCAGCAGCTCCAGTCATGTTCAACTACCTGGCAGTCGAGGTGAGGCCCCAGCTCCACCGCAGCTACGGGAGCCAGCAAGGGGCGTCTGGGCCACTGAAGAGCCGCCTGGAGCAGCTGAAGAAGCCGTGGTGGAGGGAGCCCACCCCACTGGTGCTCCAGCACAGCGAGACAGCCAGGCTGGCCATCGACGCCTTTCTTGAGCAGGGGGAGCGCGGCTACCTGAGCGCCATCGCCGAGGAGAGGGAGCTGCCCTTTCTTTCCACCTTGGACATGGAATATATCAGCCATCAGAGGAACCAAAACTTTCCAGACCCCAGTGCAATGAGAGACAAAGAAGCTGACCCTGGTGATGCGGACACTGGAGACAGGTTCTCCCTCAACTCTGAACTAACATCGGGCACCTACTTCCCCCTCATGTCTGATGTGCACCCTCCGGAGCTGGAGCTGGGGTGGCCAGGGATGCCGCTCCTCACGGTGTCTGGCCAGACTCAAGCTACTGTGATTTTCCAAAGAAACAAAACGAACAGCATTAAGGATTTGGTCCGGTCTCTGATCAGCCGGGCACGGACGGTACGTACAGAGCTGTGTCCCTTGAGGGGAGCCTTGTGCCACAGCGCCTGGGGCCGCTGGCTGGTCCCACACCCGTAACCACGCACTCCACGCTGTCGCTGCTCTCTACATGTCTGGCATGATGTGATTGCTTCTTCTGCAGCACATCTGTAGCTGTTCCTGCTCCTTTCCTTTCTTCTAATTTCTTTTTGCCTGGGATTTCATGTCGTCCAGGCAGTGTCTTTGCAGGCTCTCTGTGGCCATGGCTGCAGGGGTGCAGAGCAGTCCCAGAGCCTGGAGTGGGTGTGTGGCAGGGCCTGCAGTGTCCCTGGCTCTGTGTGTCCCTGGCTCTGTGTGTCCCTGGCTCTGTGTGTCCCAGTCAGCCCTTCTCCCTTGGCCAGGGAGTCTGCACAGCTGCGGCTCTTCTCGAGCCCTGGACATCATTTTAAGCTGGACAAGAGAATACCACTGGTGAGCTGCTGTCACAGAGAGAATCTCAGAATGGTTTGCATTGGAAGGAACCTTAAAAGCCATCTCATTCCATGCCCTGCCACAGGCAGGGACACCTTCCACTGTCCCAGGCTGCTCCAAGCCCCGTCCAGCCTGGCCTTGGACACTTCCAGGGATCCAGGGGCAGCCACAGCTTCTCTGGGCACCCTGTGCCAGCACCTCACCACATACGACCTGAGTAAATTTGTGGGACTGAAAATCCCTGCCAGTGGTTTGAAGTAAGTTAGAATCCTGTCTCCTAGGCTTGATGTCTGTGCCTCTCTGGCGATGAGTAAGATCAGCCCATTTTGCCCCATTGCACAGTTTCTGGTGTGTTATTACAACCCTCAGATGTAATAAAAACTGCATGACTACAGTGCCTGCCTACCAAACACAATGCTGGCATGAATTTGTTCACTCAATTATGCTGCTTGTTGTTTTGTTTGCTTTGCCACTGACCTCTGTGTGAAAGCAGCAGCTCAGACAACTATCTCAGACACATTTTCAGCTTTTGTCTTTGTCCTCTTTATGATTCTTTTCAGCTGTTTCACATTAATCTTCTTCTGTAGTATTTGTGTTGAGATACTGAGGAAATGTTTAGAGCAAAGTTCACTTTAACCAGTCAGCCTCTGACAATTTCTCTTATCACTCCAGTAGTTTCCTATTTAACTTCACAGTCACTCCTTACATTCATTGTTGCTCGTGCAAAAGCAGGAGATAAGGAATCACCTGGACCTCTGTTTGCAACTCAAGTGTGATCTTCTATCACCATTAGCAGAGCTGAGAAAATGAATTTATGTATTCCCAGCAGCTCACATTGCTGTGCAGCATCAAAACATCCTCAAAGAGCTACATATCAGTGAAGTTTGGGCGTGATAGGAGGTGAATGGGAATCTTTTTTCTTTTGCCACAGGAGCTGCTGCTCAGTCATAAGCAGCCCTTGCTTAATGCCTGAACTTCTATTGCATCTGATAGGCAATTACAGGAAGTTTTGGTCCAGGAAGTAAATGACAAAAAACTTTGTTTGTCTTTGCAGGCAGCTGATTTATGGTAGCTTAAATGATCTGAAAAGTTCTGTGATATTGACCCCATCCTTGTCAGCAGTGAGGATTACGGCACAGTCATGGCAGAATGCACAGAGTAAATGACTACCAAAAAATGTCCTCCCATCACTCAGCACGTGTCCCGGATTTTCAGTGATATTACGATCCTTTAAGCCACAGGAAAAACATCTTGCTGCTTTCACAGTTCACAGGAACTTCTCAGTTGCTGCGGGCAAGTTGCCCGGGCAGTGGATGCTTTATTGTACTTTCAGTACATTCTGAGCTTTTTGCTTTCTTTGCTGACAATCTTCAGCCCTTCATGTTCAAGTTGGGGGTTTCACTCAGTGTTTTTTACTGTTGTGTGAAATGTGAGAATGAGTTTTTAAGTATCTTATTGATTTATTACTGGTGTTCTGCTGGCTTCTGGGTTAGCAGCTCTGGCCAGTGCTTCCCATGATTAACTCTATGATTGATGGTAATTCCAGCTCATTCACAACCCCAGTTACACATATTTAAGTACTTACTGAGTCATTTAGCTCAACAAACCATCCAAAAGGATGTTACTTATGTGTCTTAAAGACAAAACAGCAAACAGAGGTAAAAACTTCCTTTGCTTGAAGTGCCAGTAGGAACCACTTGGAGAACCACCTGGTTTTTTGCTCTGCAGCTGCTGTTTCTACATTTCCAATATTTCTGCCACTAGACTTTTAGCTTTTGTCATAGATCCCTCTTTTAGAGTGTTTCTCCACCTGTGGGGGATACAGTGCTGGTGTGATGTGGGAAAGATGTTGAGATCCCCAGCTGCTTTTCCCAGATCCCGTAGACAGGGAGGTGTGTGTCTTGAAATGCTGTTTGCTTCTTCCCCGGTAAAGTCACACAGAACAGTGTCAGCTGACATCTCTTGCAACAGCATATTTGTACTGACAAATTAGCATAAACAGCATTTGTTTCATCAGTACCTTTTGCTGGTGCAGTTGGTCTTTCGCCTTCACTGTATTTAACCAGCTCTCTTTGAAGACGGATGTTCAGATTTGAGCTTTTCTCTTTGCAGACATTAGAAGATGCAGTGCAGCCACACCTTTGCCTTCATTTGATAATACTATTACAATTTCGCTCTTGCTGGATGAGCTCCAACCTGGTGTGAAGTGCCCATGCTGCTTCTTTCACCCCTCTTGTACACCTTGGACTCTGGCTGCATGCTCGTGTCTGTGCCTGGTGGCAGAAGGGTCCCTGACGCTCCCCAGGGAAGCAAGAGATCAAATGGCACCACTGTAGTAATGACCCAAACCACACTGCTATTGGCAAATACCAGTAAAACCAGCTGTGCTGGTTAGAAACCAGACAGATGGCAAACCCCAGTGGGGTTCTGGTAAGCACTGTAATTCCTAAAGTGATGACTCCAGTAATTGCTGAATTGTGAGTTTCCAGAAGTGGGTTTGGAAATGTCGTGCTTTAACCCTACAATGGCAAGGTGTGAATTTTTTTAAAGCCTGTGGGGCAGCTGTGTCTCTGTAACATCCTGACCTGCCAAGGCCAAGCCACGGATGGGCTCAGGGGCCGTGACCAGCATGGTGAGGAGCAGGGATGCCCCAAGCCAGCCCCAGCCTTGCAGCCTCCTCCACTGAAACAGAGGGGGCTGGAGGCACTGACACAGGTTTAGGTTTGTGAGGCCCGATTGACTTGAATTCCCAGAGCTTTAAATGTGAGACATGAGTTCTCAGGAGCCTGAATTGCAGATGGTACTTGGAAACCCAGCTCCCGCTGCTTTAGAGGGCTGTTGGGAATGATCTTCAAAGTGGGGGTTTTTTGGTTTTTTGTTTGTCTGTTTGTTTTTGGTGGGGGCTTTTTTGGGTTTTTTTGTTTGGGTTGTGGTTTTTTTCGGTTTTGGTTTGGATTTTTAATGACCATATATTCTTAGGAGGTTTGAGGGGAAAAAACTTCCAGGGTCTTCTTCCCCCAAAATTTCTTGGCTTTGGGGTTGATCTGATGTTACTATAAGAGCTGCCTGCTTTGATTTCCAAAAAATGCTGATCTGAGTGCCCTTATGGATAGCCACAGTTAGAATGAGCAGCCCCGCAGGGGCACCTGCATCTCCCCGTGCAGGGAGGGCACAGCCTCCCTCTGTCCCCACTGCAGCACACACAGCGCTGCCGCCCTTCCTGCCCAGCACCGGCCGTGCTGCACACCAGGAGCGCTGGGAAGGAAGGTGTGAGCAGAGCTGCAGCCTGCTCCACCTCCCGCCCAAGTAAAGACCCGCTTTGGAAAGCCTGAGTGTGACTACCAGGGCTCCACCCAGCTTGCACAAGCTGGCCCCGCTGCCCGGGGCTCTCGCTGACGCCGCAGCCTGGCCACGAGGCTGCCCGGAGGTGCAGGGCAGCCGCCTGCATCCAGCCTGGGATCGGCTGCCACGGGGGACTCCGTGCCGTGTGCTGCCCCCTGCTCAGCCCCGTCCCTCTCACAGTGAGCACTGAGGGCCTGGCAGTGCCAGTCTTTTGCCTGAATTGTGGCAACCAGCCCTGCCAAAGCCTGCAAGCACTGGAAGAGGAAAGCAAGATGGTGTGAACCTCCTGTGCACCCCGGGTGCAGGCAGGGCCCCCTGAACATGGGGGATCGGGGGACAAAGGAGCATCGGTCTTCCTTGACTCCATCACACTGACTTCCCAAGCAGAGTTTAGATTGTCCCCAGGACAAAGCCTGCCTCAAACCTAAGCTTGAGATGAGCTCAAATATGAGGCAAAGTCTGGTTGAGAGGGATTTGCCTGAGGCTTTACACAAGGTCGGGGCTATAGTTTTTTCACGGTGCTTCATCATCAGAGGATGTGTGACCCATCAAAGAAATTTGGCTAAATTGCAGTTGGCCTTTGGCTGGAGGACAGTGTGGAGAGATGTGGTAAAGTCCTTTATACTGTGGGTCTCAGTGGTACCTTGTGCTGATAACCCAGCAGCAACATTAATTTGGGAAGTTGAAGAGGCTTCTCAGTGCTTGCAGAGCTCCTCCAGGGCTTACTCCGCTCTCCATGAGATATGGGCACGTGTTAAGAGGGGAGAAGTTTGCCAAACCCTTGTAAGGCTTCTGGGAAGACAACACTGACAAGGGCTACAAAAAGAGGTGCCCTTTGGAGTCAGGTTCTGCAGCTTGGATCTCCCGGGGCCAGGGTGAAAGGGTGGAGATGTGGTTTTGGCCTGGACAGCAGGAATGATTTTTAGCTCTTGACAGCTGCCTTGTGTCCCACGTGGATGTCTGAGATCATATCATCCCCTGGGAAGGTTCTTCCCCAAACCCTGCTGTGGTGACCTGGACCTGGGGCCTCCTGCAAGATGCTGAGGACCAGTGACAGTGTGTTGAGCATCATCACAGAGATGGGTGTTGGGGACAAAACAGAGCCATGAAATCTTGTCCATCTGCCAAAGGGCTCAATCACCAAGGGAACAGGAATCAGCCTTGTGACATTGCTGTCCTCCCTGCTGTGGCTCTGTGCAAAGGTCTCTCCATGGCGTGTACAGGCTGAGAGCAGCCAGCTCCCCAGGCAGAAGACTGGGCTGGAGAGCATGGGGAAGCCCAGGGGCCCCGCTCTGCCTGTGGCAGCACCAAGGCCATGAGTGTGAGCCTAGAAAGAGGCAGTTTATTAATGAAAACAGAGCAGAAGAGCTACTGGGCACTGAGCAATCTGGGCCAGTGTGGCAGTCTGGAGCACAAATCCAAGGATGGTTAAACTTGGAGCACCTCTCCTCTTTTCTGAAGCTATTCCTGATCAGACCCATGCCATGACTGCAATTTCCCCTGTTCCTATTTAAAGCTCGAATCACTGCACATGTAAAAGCCTCCATCCTCTGCATTTAGCTCTTGGTTTGAAGAGGAGCAGGTGAGCAGCGGTGGCAGAGGAAGGCTCACCCTGCAGGGGTGAGATCCACAGGGTGATTTGAACTATGGAGAGTTGCGTTTGTGGCCATGCACATAACACAGGCAGGGGAGGTGCTGGAAAACAGGCTCCCTCCTCATGGGGCATGATGGCAGCAGGACTGACTGCCATGCATTTCGTGTGCCAGGTGTGGTGCCAGGGCATGAACACTGAGACGCAGAATAGTCTTTTGGAGCTTCACTCCTGGTTTTAGTGGGTTTTGAGTCATGTGTATTTGGGCATTCTCTGGTAGGTGCAGAAACACAAATCAGGGTTATACACCCAATTTACAAGCACCTGTTACCTTATTCACTATGATATGGTAAAGATGGGGACTGAAGTACTTGGGCAGTAGTTCCATTATTTTTTTCAGCTTTTGAAAAGATATTTGCCTGATGGTAAGTCCTTCCCTACCTTTTTCCATCCTGCAGTGTGTTCCCATCTTCCATGAGTTCTCGGTGTTAACTGCTGACGGTTCAAGGTCTGAGTCCCCAGGTTACTCTGCACCCTCAGGTGCAGTCACAAATCATCCTGCTCAGCAAGTGCTCTTCTGCCTGTGCCTTCCTTCCCCCAATTCCCATCACTGATGGTGACAGCCAACAGATGGATCCCAACAGGCACTTCCTCATCCAAATAATGGCCCCCTCAGTTTTCTGCTGGCAACTTCACTCCATGAGGAACAGAGCAACAGGGTCTCCAATCCCATCTGAATCTCTTTATGGCTGATTTCCCTTGATGCATTGTTCTTGTTGCAGGTCATTTTGTATTTTGAATTTTCTAGTCCTGGGTCAACTCACTTGTAGTAGCTGCTTGTCATGACCTACCTTCTGTTCTCTGTATTTTCATTCCAGTTTTTTGAGAATTCACATAGCCATGGCAGTCTGCTGCCTCCCACTGCATCTCCTCAGTGGGATGGATTGCCATGGCCTTTTTCAACCTTATTCTTTAAAGAACTGGCAGCTCTCTTTGAAATTCCTTTTCTTTTTAAAATTCCTTTCTTGGAGACCTTATCTTCGCTTTACTGAGATACATATATTTTAATTTTTATTTTTTAATAATCTTAGCGTTATTACTTCTTCCTCCTGTCAGATTTCATACCCATCACTTGCATCCCTGGCTGCATGAGCAGGAGTTCTGCCAGCATGGAAAGGGAAGGGATCCTTTCCACACACATTATTCTCTGATTTTGTCTAGGCACCCTTAGGATCTAATCTTGGAACGAGGACTTGTACATACTTAATCAAGATACCTTCTCCCTCACCTGGCAGTGTGTCTGTCCTGAAAAAAAAATTGTACTTTTTCATATTAATCTGCCAGTCATGTAGAGTCACTACTGCTGACTGAACAATGATTTTGCTCAGTCTCAGCTCTTGTTTACATGCTTTGCTCTTGGTATATTTTCTTAAGGCAAGTCGTACTTGTTGCACCACTGACATTCAAAGTTTGTGTACGTTACCCTTTCAGCTACTCCTTTCTGCGAATAACAGATCAGACAGGAGGTACATGGATGGGGATTGTCTTCATAATTATTAAACTTTGATTTTAGCTGCCACAGTGGGGTAAGGGCTGTTAAACACAAAGGTCCAGAATCATCTCCACTCAGATGGACACAGAGGCTCAGTAGCTCAGGAGGTTTGAATAGTTTAAAGCACATCGTTTAAAGCACAATTCACTTGGGCATGAGATTTCAACAGTGTCTTGTGTTTCTTTCTCCCCCACACTTCTTTTCTCCTGGCCAGGTGATAGCAATTGTGATGGATCTGTTTACAGACATGGAAATTCTGTGTGACCTGCTGGAGGCCTCAAGCAGACGGCACGTCCCCATTTACCTGATCCTGGATGAAGAGTACTTGAAGCATTTTGTGGAAATGTGCAATAAAATGGCTCTTACCCAGGACAGCTTCCCAGTAAGTTTTCAGTCACACACTGGATATGATAAACAGGTCTCGGAATTGATAAAAATGATGTACCCTGTGTTCTGTTCCCTCTGCCTGGTCTTAGGGACCCTCATCCCTTCTCCCTAGGATCTATCCCTTCTTTCACTGTCCCAGGCTAAGAGACCATGGCTGTTTGCTCTAGGAAATTGAGATCTGTCTGGACACACAGAGGAAGGCGTGCAGGAGCCTACTAGTCCCATATATTGATGTTTCGTGGTCCTCACTTCAGTTTTCCATGCAGGGAGTGTGAAGTTGGGGCCAATGAGATGCAGTGAGTTGCTGAACATTTGACTGGGCTGGTGCAGAGATGCAGAGGGAGGCCAGGAAATTTGGTTTATGTGAACCTGTATCATCTGGACACAGGAGGAGAGGGCACAGCCTCTGCTCTAGGATGTAGAATTGCAAGAATTAAATTGTTCATAGTTCAGATCGCTGAGCTCAGGGATATAAATTCTTCCCAGAGCTGCTGCAGGGCAATAGCTGGGAGGGCAAGCAATGAGTCCCCTCAGATGTCCTGCTGCAAACCCCAGCAGTTCCTTCTGCTGAACCCACAGGCTAAAAATCTCACATTAAGATCTGCTTTTAGGATTTGCAATTCAGTTGTGGGTCCATGAGGGATTTGTGAAAAACCCAATTCCTGCTCAGCAGGTGCCCATCACCCAGCGTGTGGTGCCCAGAGCAGATAAACAGTAAAAATGAAGGTGACAGTGCCACAAGCTCTCTTGGGAACCTGTAGCCCCAGAGATGCACCCCAATATCCTGCTGATCCCCATTTCTGGCTACCACCCATCAATGGAAGTTGGTTCTTTTGTTGTCATTTGTTATTCCTGTAAGGCCAGCAGTGCTGGCTGTGCTCCTTCCCTGGGTGTGCAGGATTCCCTGGAGCACTGACTCTACTGCAGCCACCAGTTTCATAGGTGTTCCCTTCGTTTTTGTGGGGAACAGTTGAAAATTTTCCAGTTAGCTCAAAAGCAGTCCTAGCTAAAAAACAAGCTAGGGATAATGCAAAAATAACGTTTTACAGCATATTCCAAATAGATGCAGTTATAAATGTCTTAATGTTCCCTCATTTTTAACCTGTCTACACAAAGGTCAGTTTAAAGAGGCTTCTTTAGAGAAGCACTCAGTGCTCTGCTCCAGCTGACAAAGTGGACTCGATGACCTTGAATGTCTTTTCCAACCTAAATGATTCTGTGATTCTTCCACTATGCTGGTGAAGCTCTGCCCTGTCTTACTTCCTACAAGCCAGACCCATTTCATCCTGCCTCTTGAGATGGCAGCTCTTAGGGAAAACTGCTCCATGCTGGAGGAGCATGTTTGCTTCCATAAATAGCTTCCTCACTGAAGTGACCTGGTGGATTCAGATGAATTCCATCTCTCCAAAATATATTTTATTGCTTCTTATCCTAGAGGTGGCCATTTTAAAAATTAAAATTAGAATGAGTTCATACCCATGGAGATGCCTATGTCTCTTTGTTAGGCCTGATGTCATGTCTCATGCTTCAATGGGTAATTAACACTTGCCTCCCCATTCCATGACTCATTAGCAGCTCTCCAGCTGAAGTGTCTCTTATGCTGATGCACCTAAGCAGTCCATTACCTACAGGCTGGATACACACCTGAGTGGAATGAGGGTACATATTTTATTCCTGCCTCTAAGTTGTGACAGGATGTGGTGGTAAATCTCCATTTGGAATAATTGGTGACAATTTGGGGTTGAATGGGGAATTTGGGGTAATTGCCCCTCCGGCATCTTACTTCTGACAACAACATGTGAGTCTGCTGGTGGCAAATTCCAGTGCTGAGCATCAGAAACTCCCATGTGGAGCATCGGCAGTGGTGACAGCAGAAGCCTTAACCTGGAGTTTTCAAACATCTGTCTGCTGCACCTGGAACTACTGTCTGGATGGAGCAAGAGTATTACCTGGCAGTCCTGCAAGGCTGCAGGATTCTCATCTTGTTGGGATGATTCAGGGCCTGGACTGACAAGAGGAAGAAGAGGATGATAAAAATGAACCAAATATCAGAAACTCACCCAGCCTTGGAAGGGACAAAGGGAGTGAAGAAATACTGTGGTGACAAATTTATGGAATATCCCTCACCTGAAGATGTTTTAATTTCCCCAGGATGGAGGGGGGGAGGAAGCTCCTCCCAGTGAGAACCAGTATTACTAAAACCTTGGCACTGGAAGAAAAAAATCCCTGTGTTGACTGGCCACAGGACAAAGTGAACACCTCCCCAAGTATCCAGCCTTATCTTGGTCTGAATCAGCAACTTGTGGCGTCATTTCAGAGGATCACAGGTTAATGCAAGTTGGCAGGGACCTTAGGATGTCATCAAGTCCAGCCTCCCACTCAAAACACTGTCACCTGTGAGGTCAGGGCCTTACCTGGCCTCATCCTGCAGATCTTCAAGCATGGAGACTGCACAGTCTCTCTGGATAACTTGTTCCAATGCACAATCGTCCTTATGGGGAAAAGGTTTCTCCCTTCTCCTAGGTGGCAGATGAGGATATGTTCTGGGACATAAAAAGCCAACAAGTGAGAGCCACAGTGCAAGTCCCTGCTAGAAGTTTCCATGAACTCAAGAGAAGACTGGACCAGTACTTGGAGGAGAGATCATGGTGGGGTTCCCACTGAGACAAACTACAAGAAGCTCAGGAAATCTCCTGAGCAGAAAACAGAGTCAGCAGCAATATTAGGGGCAGCATCATAAATGATTGCCCTCTTCCTGCTATTCCCAGCTGCCATTGCCCACTGCAAGAGGGAGCTGGGTAGGCTCTGGTCTGGAGGGGCAGATTTGCCGCTGCTGTGCAGCCCTGGAGGGCAATGGTGCTCCTGGGTGTGATGCCTGAAGAGGCCTCCCAGACACAGAGACTAGACAGAATAAGGGAAGAAAGGTCGGTGTTTATTTGAAAGGCCTTCAAAGGTACACCCTAGGGAGCCAGAGGCCACTGCCGAGATGGACCCCGAGATGGACGGCAGGTCACGAGTTCTTCACACTTTTATAGCTTTGGTTCATGTGCATATCAGGGTTAATTCTCCAATTAAAGCTTCAGTTTAATGATGTAATTTCCCCAAGCTTGCCCCCCCTTTAGAGTCTTTGGTTTACACATTTTTGGGCCTAGGATGGTCTGAGTGTCCTTGGAGAGCCGGCCTGGAGAGGCTTTGTTATGTCTAACTAGCAGGAGAGAGCAGAAATTAACAGGCTACAGGTTGCACACTAAGCAGTACAGGATTTGAAAAATATAAAAGTTAAAACCTAAGGCATCAGGTGGGCTGGGAGACCCTCACTGCAATATGAGAGCCAAGCCTTTCCCACCTGGCGGGTGCTCCCGGAGGGAAGCACAGCTCCTGCCAGCGGGGACTCCCTGCCTCCTGCTCCTCACCCCGCGGGTACCAGGCTGCCCCGAGCCCCGTGGGAGGCAGGCGAGGGGAGCACACGGGGGCCCAGGGGCGGCTCCGGAAGGGTGGAAGGGGCGCAGCGGGGAACATCTGCAGGCA
This sequence comes from Ifrita kowaldi, assembly GCA_013398055.1. Lineage (NCBI taxonomy): Eukaryota > Metazoa > Chordata > Aves > Passeriformes > Cinclosomatidae > Ifrita > Ifrita kowaldi. Next base: position 104,547 of record VZRS01005976.1, read on the forward strand.
AATCCCTGCTGCTGGTGCTTGTCCCCTGCCTGTGGCTGGCCAGAAATCTGCTGGGTGGCGGAGGGGCACTGCCACCTTTCCTGAGCGCCCACCTCTGCCGGGGGCAAATCGGCCCCGACGCCGAACCAGCTGCTGGAGGGCTTTGTCTGTAGCTGGGCTGATGCTCCGTAGGGAGGAGGTGCCCACAGAGGAATCTGCCCGGTCAAATGCAGGTGGTGACAGCTTGTGACAGCTCCCGGTGTACCAGAGGTGCTACAGGTGTCACGGGAGCTGGCCTGGAGGGCAGGAAGGGTGGCCTGGAGGGCAGGAAGGGATGACCCAGCAGCCCCGCGTAGGTGTAGCCTTAGGGATGTTTATTTACGTGCCAGATGTTTTGTTTGGCACTGTATCACACAGAGCAGGTCAGTAACAGTGACTGTTCTGCTCTTCTGCCTTCCTCACCTGAGGTGCAAATAACTTCTATTATGGGCAGACACCTCCATTATGAGAAAGGCTCCTGATGGATACCAAGAGCCACATTCTCCAGTTTATTCTGGGCAGTTGGTTTTATAGGCCAAAGTTGTATCAGAAAAGTATTTGCAGTTTTAGAACAGTAGAGCATCAGGTCTGCTTCAGTTGAGTACAGCACCTGAAAATGTTAATGTAATTTTAAAATTTATTGATAAAAGGAAATCCTTAAAATGTAGATATTCCTTTCTGTATGTCTTTTTTCATTGAGCAATGTTTAAGTTTTAAGCCTGTCATTGTATAAAATCAGAGCTGCACATTCTATTGATTAGAAACTAGCTGGCTGTTATGGGTCAAAATGTAGTTCAATGCAGAGCCATCAGCTAATATGGGGAGTTGAATATTATTAATAATCTGGAAGAAATTGAATAGTTTTACATGTTTCAGAAGTGATCTGTAGGCTCATAGGATTCTCCCAAGTTTTTTTCAAACTAGAATTTGCACTTGAGTGCAACTTGTTAATTTTTGCTGTTGTTTTTATCTTGTAGAAGCAGGCAGTGTGACAAAATATTTGGTACGTAGGAGCCAAGAAATACTTAATGCCTTGCTGAGTTCTACCTCTTGGAGCAGAGCACGAGCTTGAGGGAGTCCAGCAGTGATGCACAAGGGAACATCTCAGTTTAGTTCAGTACATGGCCCCTTACCAACTCTCCTTGCTTTGGTTTCAGAACATGCGCATAAGATGCCTGAGTGGAGACACGTACTACAGCAAAGCAGGCAAGAAATTTGCAGGCCAGGTTCTGGAGAAGTTTGTCCTGGTTGATTGTGACCAAGTTCTTGCTGGTACATACAGGTAAGAAAATACAGCAACTACTGTGGCAGAGACTGGTGACACTGAGGAAATATTCCTTACCAAAATACTGAATAATGTAACTCCTCGTGCTGCATGTTGCTTCAACAGCTGCCCTACATTCACCTCAGGCAGTATTTTCACAGTTTTCCAAGCCTCCATCTTATCCACCCTCCCTGCCCTTTTCTTACCTGAAGACCTCAGACTTTTCAGTCTCTCCTCATACAGTGGCTGTTGCATCCCTCAGCCTTCTTAATTCTGTTTTTCTGCACCCTCTCTGACCTCGCTACCTCCTTCTTGAGGTGCAGAGACCAGAACTGCACGTGGTCCCCCTGATACGCTGCACTGAGGTGTTCGAGAGGGGTAAAAGGTGCCCAGACTCTGGTTTGTGATTGTGGCCCTTGCTGGCAGGGGCCAACACTCACTGCATGTTTTAGTTGCCATTGCACTCCAAGTTGATAATGTCAGACAACTGCTGCTGATGATTCCGAGCTCCTTCCTGAGCTGTTCCAGGTTCAGCATAATACAGACCATTTTCCCCTACGGATACACCATGTTTTCCTTTACTGAAGTTCACCTGCCACATATTTGTCCACTTGCTCAGTTCTGTGAGGCCCTTCTGGATTTGCTCACCTTCAGTGAGGTATCCAACCACCTGAAGGAACTGAGCATCTTCTGCAAACCTGGGGATTTCACTGCACCCCTCCATGCCTGAGGGCATCCATGTGCTCCCTCACCAAACTCCAGAAGGTTGGTGAGGCTGGGCTTGCCTTTGCCCTGTTGTCCGTGTTTCTCCATGCTAGCAGGAATCTTGTTCTTCACAGCACACTCTGCATGCCCCAGGGCAGAGGGCAGCTCCAGCGGTGTGTGGGCCTCAAGACATGCAGAGGCCTCTCTGTAGGTGTGATCATACTGGAAACCTCCCAGCCCTTCTGGCCTTTCTGGTGGTGCTGATACACAGGAGTGAAACACGTCTCAGTGCCACCAGCACCAGCGACAGATGCAGGAAGTTCATTGAGGTTCTCAGCTATGGCCTTGCCATCACCATTTTGACCCCCAGGCCTCAAATGAGCCCACTGATTCCTTGACTGCCAGTACAGCATTTGTGAGCAACCTACAGCCCCAGTCATCCTGGGGATTTTTGGTCTGCTCCCTTTCAACTCTTTTTGACCTATTGCTGCATTTTTACATAGTTGCCTTTCATGAAATTGAACCTCTACATCCTGCATTTATTTAGTTTGCTCTCCACAAAAGAGTTAAAATTGTATTGTGATCATTCTTACAAACGGGTTCTTCTACTTCTGCCTCTGGAACCAAGTCTTATGCACCATTCTAGACCACATCCTGAATCACATCTTTTCTTGTGGGTCAAACAATTTAGACTAGTTAATTCTAGCATGTAATAATTTATTACTTCCAAAAAGTTTTTCCATGGTTCATCCCAGTGAAGCATTAACCTGTATGTGTATGAGTGGATGAAATCTCCCACTATTGCTGCCCATCCTAATTTTGCAGCCTCTGTGATCTCAGTTAACATGGTCTGTTCTCCATCACAGTTCTGATCAGAGGGTCAGGACTGTTCTTGTGCTATATTTTTATTACTAGACTCTATTTAGTTAATTTTCCACCTGCAGATCTTTCCCACAGTATTTTCACACTGTTGAGCATCATATTATCTTTCACAAACAGTGCAGCTCCTCAGGACAGCCTGCTCTGATATTTCTGTGAATTTGGTGTCCTGGCAATACTTTTATTCTCCTTCCATCAGATCTCCTTGAACACTGCTCTCCCTCTCCCTTTCTCTCTCTTTCCATCTATCTGTGAGCACGTGCTGGACTCTCAGGCTACCAGTGTCCTCATCAGTGCTGTAGCTTCAAGCTGCACTTTCTCCTCTGGTGTTGACTTCATCATCTCCAAGAGTGGAGGTCTCACCTCATCAAACTCCGGCAAAATGAATGAAAAATGGAAGTACACAGTTGAACGTGGTTGTGTCAAATCTCTAAGCAACATGGAGAGCAGTGTCTGGTGGCATTTCAACCATCCTAAGAGACTTAAAACGAATGGAGCAAACCACTGCCTGGAAACATAGGATCCTAGAATCATAGATTTGGTTAGGTTGGAAAAGGCCTCTAAGACCCTTTAGTCCAAGCATTCCCTCAGCACTGCTGAGCCCACAACTAACCCATGTCACATCTACTCATCTTTTACACCCCTCTATCCATCCCCATGGGCTGCAGGAGCAGGGAGTACATAACTGGACCACTCAGTTTTGAATGGCTAAAGCTGAGCTTGAACTGCACAGCTGGGTTGAACTGCACAGCTGGAGGAATATCTGATTTCCCTGTGGCCCAGAGTCAGGGTATTGCTTAAAATGCAGGTGCAGCTCTCTGGGTCAGTTCCTCCCTGTGCCGTTCAGGGCAGGGACTGGGGGCTGTCATGTGCTCTCTTTCTACAGATCTCTGCAGTGCTGAAATTTCTGGAATTCTGGAAGATAGTATTTCAGTTGAATAGGGTCTTACATCTGATTCTGTGCTGTGCCAGTAAGCACAGGATGTTCTGGACTAACAGAAACAGTCTCTGCTTGAGGAATTTGTTCAACAGTTGTCAGAAACACTTTCACAGCAGAAAATCGGGATGTCTGCTCCTGGGTTAGTGCAACCTGTATAGGAGATATTTAGATTACTGTCCCTGCAGATGGGAAAGCCAGATGCAAAGGGTAAGAACAGTTCCTGCGTAAAGCCAAAGATCCAGGGTGGAACCAGGGGTGTCTTGGGATGATACAGGAACGAGGGTAAGAGTGTTCTTACCCAGCAGCAGGTTTTGCAGTTCAGCAATGCAGTGTGCAAGGATCAGAGGTTTCAGAACTCTGGGGTTTTATGTTGTACATGCTTCTCTACATTCAGTTTACCATAGGAGACTCTTTCCCACCATGTCTGGCCTCCACGATACCCTCTGGCAATGAGTTATGCAGTTTAATTTATGTTTTGTGTGAAGAAGTGATCTGCGGTGTTTACAGTAGACCTACTGCTAGATAATTATATTTGATGTCCCCAAAGTCCCACAACCTGGGCACAGAAAATCAGTGTTTCCTATTTACTTTCTTGACTGCATCCATGATTTTGCCCTCCCCCATTATAATCCCTCATGTGAATCACTTCTCCAGGTGAAGTATCCTTGACTTTTCAGTAATTTCTTGTATCCAGAGTTTGAATTTATTGACATTTAATTGTCCGTTATTTTGTCACATATTCCCCCCTTACAGTAAGATCCTCTTGCAGCTTCTGTTTATCCAGTTTTCTTTTGATCCATGATAATTTTGTCACGAGCTCTGACACGGGCAGTTTCTACAGTTTTTTAGGACTTTCCTCAATATGTTGAACAGCACTGATCCCAGCACTAAACCTGTGGGTTTCCAGTGGCTAAATTAAATCTATTGCTTGTGTTTGTATCTTTAATCAACTGCTACTTCTTGAGAGGACCTTCCTTTGTATGTACTCCATGATAACTTAATTTTTCTAGCAACAAAAATGGTCTTTGCTGAATGACCATGTCAAAATCTCCTTGAAAGTTCAAGTTTGATACATCAAGCACATCTGTGTGCTTGCTGCCTCCTACTAAGATCTGTAAGAGGCTTTTGAGGCATGACTTCCTTCCACAAAAACATGCTGAGTCTTCAGCATTATGATTATAGTTATTTGTGCATCTAATCATTTTACTCTCCATTTGCTTCTACCAGTTTGTTCAGTATGGAAGTAAGACTGGCTGGTTTGTAGTTTTCCAGGAGCTCTTTAAAAGGTTCACATTTAATACTTTCCATTCCTCTGCTACTATGTTCAATATTAAATGATAGGTTGTTCCCTGGTTCATAATTGGAAAATCACTGACTTTCAGTTTTTGAAGGCTGCTTTAATATTTTCGGTTAATGCACCTTTTAACTATGGTGAGTTTTTTTGATTATTTAAAATGTCTTTATTTTGATAGGTACATTTTCTCTGAGATCTAATATAGCATATTTAAACAATCTTCACGCCACCTCAAGCATTTAACCTTTTTGATTACTCTTTTGAATTTTTTTTAATAGCATTCCTCTCTTTCTCTTTGAAGTTAAGCATTACTGTTGTGGATTATTTTGGTCCTGAAAGAATATTTGATATGGGTAGGCCACGGTTATTTTTTGCTGAGTGGCCTTCAGAAAGAAACTCCCTGAACTGGTAATGTTATTTCTCCTTTTGTTGGCTTTCTGGTTAGTTTTTCCAAAAAGTGGTCATTTATAGTGTCTAAAATGCAGTTTTGGAACTCTCCTTATAGTGGCCCCCATTCAAGCTGGCAGGATCTCCCTTTATCCCTCTGCTTTCTGCCTTAGTCTCTCAGCACCCCCTCAATGTGGCTTATTTACCATCAGCACTCTGCTCAGAATGTTCCCACTACAGCCACTGTGCACTTTTCTAAACACAGCTTTATTTGTTCAGATGTTCTCCATTGATTCTAATTCCTTACCCAAGTGTCACTGATTTCCATCCTGTCCTTTTATCAGAATACAGTTTTCTTGCATTTATTTTTAAAGTGAAGTGTGTGATCCCAAACTGTGTGACCTTTTACACATCCCAGCTTTGGTCTGTAGCAATCCACTGCATCCTGCTATCCATTGGGTTACTCCAGTCTGGCAGCTCTGCAACGAGGAGATGAGTAATGAAGAAAAGGACCCAAATATGCAGAAATACTTTAACTGCCCTTCTGCTTCCACAGGTTTTATTCATTCATACGACAAGAACAACATGGAGCTGTGTCAGGGGGGTTTAGGCTGGGTATCAGAGAAAGGTTCTTCCCCCAGAGGGTGCTGGGCACTGCCCCAGGGAATGGGCATGGCCCCGAGGCTGCCAGAGCTCCAGGAGCACTTGGACAATGCTCTCAGGCACAGGCTGGGACTGTTGGGATGTCTGTGCAGGGCCAGGGGTTGGAGTGGATGATCCTGTGGGTCCCTTCTCACTCAGGATGTTCTGTGATTCTATGATTCTTTAATTTATTCTGATATATTTCTGCCTATTTGTACAGATCAAGCACATTTTTGCAGCATTTTCTAAATATGGAAACTAAGCTCACTGCTCTTGTCTTAAACAAATGTGGGCAAATTAGTTTAGACCCTTCAACTCTTATGTGTACACTGATTAAATGTTTAACATTGTACTTCTTCTAAATGAAGGAAAAAAACTAGATTGAGGTATCTAGGCAAAGCAATAATCTAAAATCTTAAAAGTAATTATATATCTAGCTATTTAGGATTATTCTGGGCACCAGAAGAAATAGGGTGTTTATTTGAGCACTTAAGATATTTACTGTTTCAGGTGAGAGGAGCCCAAGGGCAAATAGGGGCTAGAGCTAAACAGGATCTTGAACAGGAAAAGAAGAGTAGATATTTGCCAGGCTAGAACCAGAGAAAAGAGCTGGTATTGTCAGCCTGAAAGGAGTTATGTGGCTGTTTGAGCTGCCTTAGAGGAGATTAAATTTCTCTGCTGAAAATGAAAGATGGTCACGCTATTGGGCTGTGTCTTGCCATGGGCACAGAGAGGAAGGAGCTCAGTGTTTGCTGTACTGAGAAACTCAAGATCTGGGGTTGAAGCTGACACGGCAGCTTAAACTGAAAAATGAGAGGCAAAAGTTTACAGGAGTACAAAAGCTCTGCACATGGCTTCAGGAGAAATAAAACTGAAGTACAGAAGTGTTTGGCAATGGACAGATAAATTACATGGGTTTGAAGCTGGAGGAAGCTTGGAATTTCTTTCAAAGAAAGGTGCTTATGCTCGCAGGTATCCATGGCCCAAGCAAAAGAGCTTTGAAGAGGGAGTTCCAGATCTAGCTTGATGAGGAGTCACCTGAAGAAGGAAATTCCAATTAAGCAGGAAGTGAGTGCGTAAGGAGTGGGAAGCACAGTGCATCAGCAAGGGAGCCCTCGGTGACACACACGGCAATGCAGTGACATCCCCAGGAGATGAGTCATGTACAGCCTTGCTGGGCACACCAAAGCAGGGAGCAGCAAGTCCTCGGGTGTGTAAATAGAAAGCAAATCCAGGAGAAAGAGACAAGGTCTGCTGCTGGAAGGATGAAAAAGAAGTAAGAGATAACAGACCTGGGTGCCCAAATTAGTTGAATACATTGCGCTGGTTTGGATCAAAAGGAAGATGAAAACCAAGGAATGGAAATTATTCCAAGTGTGTTGAGAGCAAGCTAAAAAGAGCGTGCTGCAATAAAGGCAGGTTGTTGTTGCCTTATCAAAGAAAATGTCACTTGAAATGACATTTACTAGGTCTAGTAATGAGTGTTATGTGGTACCTGCATTTAGCCATGAGCAAAAACAAAACACAGAAGTTTGTGTTGGCATATGGAAAGAAAAGAATGGCTCTGTGACAGCCCAAGTGACAGAAGAGCAATAAAAATGAGTTTGAGAAACTATTGAAAGAAGCAAAAAACCTTCTGCTGCAAATTGGTATCTCGTCTGTTGGAAAGAGCTGAAGCAGAGAGGCTGAGTGTGGAGATCTGGAGTCACCTGTACAAACAGCTGAGGAAAGGAAAGGCCACCGTGACCCCAAAGCAGAGCACAGCTCTACAGGGAACTAATCCGGGTGTCGAAAATGCTGCTGAGACAGAGACTTGTAGAATACCACAGGTGTTCTCCCCACTCCTGCTCAGCCCACGCCGAGCCCCGGGTCAGGGGATGCTGCGAGGACTGGTCGGTGTCCCGCCACCGCTCGGAGGTGATGCTGCACCTCCATCTCCCGGCCAAGGGCTGAGCTGCACCGCTCCCGGAGAGTCTGAAGGCAGGGCAGGGAGGGGATCCTACCCTACGCCATCCTCTCCCAGAGTCCTGTGTGTCCCAGGGTGGTCTAGAACTGCTGTGAGCAGCAGTTTGTTATAGGGAAAAAATAATGTCAGGAAAATCCTACCGCTCTTAGAAGCTCCCGTGAACTTTTAGCATCCAGGGTGGCCTGCAGGAGGAGGAGCTCCACAGCCCACGAGGGTATTGTGTTGTGCAAAGAAGTACCTCTTCTTGTCTGTATTGGATTTGTAACCCGTGAACTTCAGCCAGTGCCTCATTTTTATACCAGAAATCATTCCCTGGCTATTTCCTCCAGGCCATTCTGGGAAGGAAAGACCTTTATCCGTTTGTAGTGATGGGAATAGCCATGGCTGGCAAGACCCACATTGTCCCATCCTGGAAACCTGTCCTGTGGCAAGGAGGGCTGTGCCATCGGGGACTTGGATGATTCCTTCCAGAGCCTGTCACGACACAGAGTGAGCAGGACCCCAGTGGATCAGCACGGGAAACTGGGACACAGGAATGCCTGGACTGGGGCAAGAGCCATAAGAGGCACCAGTGGCAAGGACAGTCATAAGGCTGGGGGAGTGCTCTCCCCTCACAGGGGGAAGGGCAGTTCACATGGGTGAGAGGAGATGGCTTGGGTGCATTGGGACTGGGGACAAAGTTGGGACAATGTGGCCAGAGCTACCAGCACTCCTGGGAGCCAGGAAGAGCCCTGGGACAGACACCTTTGACAGTGTTGATCCATGAAATCTCCCCTGTCTGGACTCCTGCATTTCTTCAAAGAACTCTCAGGGCTTTTTGAGAGATAACATTCCTTTGCCAAAGCTGCCTTTCCTATTATCTCATGTTTTCTATATGGCCATTAATTGTATTCTTTAGAAGAGTCTCTAGTAATTTCTGTATCTACACAACTTATGTCTGTCTAATTTGTGAGACTTAATGGTCTGGAACATTAAAAACATTATATCACATCAGCACCCTTCCACTCTCCTGATAGCCAGAGTCCTTTCAAGTGGGAGATAGCACAGCCTGGTTACGAGCTGAGCTATTGCATCCTGGCATCCCCTTGGCGCTCTTGGGTTGATGTTCACCGCTCCTGCCCAGTCACTGATATCTGCTCTGTTGATGTTTTCTAATCTCTTCTACAGAGATCTTGACAGGAGACTGATCCTCCCTTATGTTCTGTACAAAGGGGGGCTCAGGGCAGCCCAAGCTCCTGTCCAATAAAAGGATGCAGAGGAATTATCTGACCACTCTGGTTACACATGGACCATGTGCCTCAAAAAGAACTGAACATTTCTTCTTTCACCTTTTGCAATGTGTGACTCAATCTTTTCCAAAGATGGTCTCTCTGGGCTTAGGAGCTTCCCCTCTGTCATTTAGTCATCTCAGCTAGTTTCTGGTTTGTTTTTTCCTCCCTAATCTCTCTGTGAAGGGATGCATTTGCTTTGAGCCTCCAGAATGGTATTTCTGAGTACTCTTCATGCCACCCACAAAGATCTTTTCATTCTTTTACGACTTTTTCATTCTTACCGAATTTACCAGGTTTGATATGAAGCAGCAAAGTATTTTTTTCATTTTATGTTTCTCTTTGGGGTGTGATTGCTGAGTGTAAACATAACCAAACACCAGTCTGACCTATAACAACTGCCGAGTGCTCAGGGACAAGCCTCAAGAGCTGGATTTCCTACTAGAAGTTCCCAAATAGCTGCCTTGTGAGCTAAACATTGACAAGATCCCAAAACACAGTGCCAGTATCTTGTCCTGAAATGACATTTACTTGAGAATGTAATCTCCCATGACAATTGCTTTCCTGGAGCTCCTGTCATTTTATCCTGCTCTTCAGAATCAGTGTCTTGCTTTAGCAGCCGATTACACAGCCCTCAGCTGGTAGTGCCACCTCTGAAAATTCTGGTTTATTTGACACATTTAGTCTGCTGGTCTGGTTTGACTACAGGAAGAACAAAAAAGCAGCTGATGACTGGGATGACCAGAAACCTGGGGATCCCACTCTGGAAGGAACTTCCCTGTTTAATCAGGAAAAGTAAGATTAGGAGAATGTGGTTACAGCCTGTAGCTGTACTGAGGAAGAGCTAATTGGGTTACAGTTTGGGCACAAACAAGAGGTAGGGTTAAACAGACAAGGAAAATCTGCAGAGTGGCAATTAATGGAAGTTTTTCCTCAGCTAGGGCAAAACCAGTTTGGTTTTAAGGTAGAATATGACAAGCTCCCAGAAAAGATCCCAAAACACTTAACTGTGAGGGCAGGGAATGGCCTTGCTAAGCCAAGGATGAACTTCTATTCCATTTTGGAATCCTGCAGCAATGCTTATAGCAAACATCATCAGCCTTCCTGTTCTGAGGTATTCCTGTAGTCTCTGGGACCTCCACTCCTCAAGATAGTGCCCAGGAGCCCCATTCCTCACTTCCTGCCTGCCCAAGCAGCTCCTACAAGCCCATCACGTGTTGCAGATGTCAGGACATGAGAACACAGCTCCTGCCAAGGCGAAGGAAGAGCAGAAATTAAACAACCACTTTAGGGCTGCTCTTTTTTAATTACGTGATGAGCACATTCATCTCCATGAGCAGTCTCACACCTGCCTACTTAGAGAAAGTTTTAACAACACAAACTGGGTAGCAATCCATCACTGGGATGTTGAAATCCCTGCTAGGCATTTTGGCACTCTGTGAACTAAAGTTACATGTGTTTTGTTTCTTTCCTGCAGTTTCACCTGGCTTTGCAGCCAAGTCCACACTGGCCTGGTGACCCACTTCCGCGGGCAAATTGTTGCAGAGTTTGACAAGGAATTCCGGTACTTGTACGCAGAGTCCAGAGCAGTGACCAGCTTCTGTGTGCCAGATCCCGGGACGTGTCTCTCTTCTTGGAATACCTCAAAAGTTGACAACTGTCTTTTAAAACACACTCAGGGGAATGATACTGAGACCCTGAGCCCCTCCAGCAGCCTTTCCAATGTGAGCATCAGGAGCATAAAAGTGTCTCCCTTTATGAAAAACTCTGGTTGCAGTGCACACCAGGAAAAGCAAGATTCCAGCTCCGATTCTGGCAATAAGAAGGGGAAGGAAGACACATTCCTGAAGCCCACTTGCCCTAAACAGCAAGAAGAACCACCAGACTTGGCAAACAGTCCTCCAAATAAACCCACCCCAGCCTCGTATCCCAAATCAAACCTCATAACAGCAAGGACATTCCTGCAGCCGGAGCCTTCCTCCAACAAACCTGGTTATCAGGGGGACACTAAGGCCAACAGCAGCCACTGCTCCCCGCCGAGAGCAGGGCAGCCGCTGCAGTCCCTGTCGGAGGGTACCGGGAGCAATGGGACAAGCCTGAAGCAGAGAGGGCCTGTGGCCACCTCCGGGGAGCTGCCAGCTGAAAATGAGAACGTGTTTTATGGGGTGGAAAAGAGACAGAGCCCTGGACACGGCCATTTTGACCTGTTCTCCCCGTACAACCACCTCAAACGGGATAAAAAGTCTGTAGTGCCTTGCTATGACAAGTTCCCAGAGGATGTGCTGCTGGAAAAGAACAGCACATATGGGGCAGAGAAGAGAATGACTCTGGGGCACAGCAAGCTGGACCTGATCACCAAGTACAACAAGCTAAAATCCAAACACATACACAGTCGGTTCGAACTCTGACCTACACCTCGAGCTGGCCTCTGGTCTGATTTTCCAGGGGTTGCTTTTCCCCACCAATCATCACGCCTGGGCCTTGTAATCAAAACATGGGTGGCAAATTAGTCTTGTTCCTGTTAAAAGGTGTCTAATCTATGTAGATGACTGATTCAGATGAGCTTAGCAACTACAGCTCAAATTTTCAATTCCATGATTGTGGCAGGAGGGAGAAAAGCACATAAACATAATCCGCATTCTTTTTACCCATTTGGGAAAGAATCATTTCTCCTCAAACTTACAGCAAAGCCATTGCTACAGGTGGAAACTGGCCACTGAAGTCTTCAGGGTGAGCCCTGGTTCTCTCCATGCTGAGCAATTCCTCTCCTTGTATCCATATGGCAAAAATGAAATGGCCAAAGGCAGGGGGATGTGAGAAATAAAGGAGTTGTTCTGCTGGAAAAAGCCGTGTTGGGTCCTGGTGGGAGGGTGAGCATTGAGCGTGGCCAGGGCCCTGCCATGCTGAGCTGTGCCAGGCCCGGAGGGACAGGGACGTGTCTGGGCACACGTTTGGCATCTGCACCCGGCCGACGATGGCACATCAGTGGTGTCAGCACACGGATGGGGGCTGCTCCTTGGGCACACCTGAACACTGGTGGCAGCTGGCACAGGCGGCCCCTCTACACGAGTGAGGCACTCAGGTGGCTCCTGGGTCATGGGTGGCCTGTCAGCACACAGATGGCACGTCTGCTGTCCCGCACCACAAGTGGCAGCACGGAGGTGGTGCCCAGGCATGGCTCCTGTTGGGACAGGGACAGTGTCAGCACCTGGGGGGCACCAGGGCATGGGCTGGGGCTGTACACAGATGGGGGTGGCCCACAGTGGCCAGGGACAGCCATGGCACACCTGGCACAGGGACAGCAATGGAGCACCCGGCACAGAACAGGGAGAGCGATGGCACACCTGGCACAGGGACAGAGACAATCACGGCACACTTGGTACCGGCACAAGGACAGGGGCAGCCATGGCACACCTGGCACAGGGACATCACCTGGCAGTGATGAAGCATCAGGGACAAGGACAGGGATGCCGCACGTGGACCCGCGGCGGTCCCTCCAGGCTGTGGGGACACACGGGCCGGCTCAGCCCCGGGTGCGATCTGGGCACACGGGGACGGGTTGTGTCCCACAGGGCCGTGGCGAGGCCCGGGCTGGAGCGGTGCCTGGGGCGGTGCTGCCGCCCGGGGCCGGTCCCTCCTGGGCCGGGGCCGGTCCCTCTCGGTCCCTCAGCAGCTCCCGGCTCCGTCCCGTCCCGCCCCGCTCCCGCCACGGCGGCGCGCCCTGGGCGCTCTCACCTCCCGGCCGCTTGGGGGCGTTGTCCCCAACAAGCGCGGCCGGCGCCGCTCTGCCCCGGTGCGCCCGCGCCGGAAGCGGAAGCGGCGGCGCCTCGTGGTTCCGGCTGAGTGGGCGGCGCCCGGAGCTGGCGCGGCCCGTTCCTGTTCCCGGCTCCGTTCCCGTTCATTTCAGCCTCCTTCCCGGCTCCGCCCAGTTCCCGTTCTCGCCCCATTCTTGGTTCTGTTCCGGCTTCCTTCCTGGACCCAGCTCCGTTCCCATTCTCAGTCCCGTTCCCCGCTCCATTCCCGTTCCCATTTCTGGCTCCATTCCCGGCTCCATTCGCGGCCCCGCTCGCATTCCCCCTCCTGCCATGGCGGTCCGCGCCAGCTTTGAGAACAACAACGAGCTGGGCTGTTTCGCCAAGCTCACCAACGCCTATTGCCTCGTGGCCATCGGCGGCTCCGAGAACTTCTACAGGTGAGGGGGCCCTGCCCTGCCCGGCCCGGCCCGGCCCTGCCCGCGGCCCCGCGGGGCCCTGACGCGGCGCTNCCCCGTGGGTCCATGCCTCCATCGCCGCCTGCCGCATCATCGGCAGGATGTGTGTGGGTACGTGAGGCGGGAGAAGCCCCGGGAGGGGACGGGGAAGGGTCGCGGGTTCGGTCGGAGCCGCACCGGGGGCTGAGCCGTGCCGGGGAGCCCGTGGGGCAGCGCCCGTCGCCGTCGAAGGTTGTTTTAATGCCTCGAGTGTGTGAGGAGGAGGAAGGATGATCTCAAAGATATTTTCCAACCTGGCTGATGCTGTGAAGGACAGAGGGGAAACAGACTCGCCCGGGAGCCGGGGTGGGGGGAGTGTTGGCTCTCGGGGCCGGGGAAGCTCCGCTGTTCCTCAGTGCCGGCCCGGGGTGGGGGCAGAGCCTGGGCAGGGGGAGGCATTACCGAATGTGAAAGGCAGGGAAAAACCTTTCACGTGTCTCTGCCTGGTGAGACCCTCTTAGGTCACACCAGCTTCTTGCTTATTTGTTCCTTTAACCTTTCAGTCGTGCTGCCACAGGCACACAAACAGTAGCACCTGGGCCTTTTGTAGGGCAAATGGCATCTGCACGGAGAGTTCCTTGTAAAGTGTCTCACTGAGAGCCTCGGGCTTCCTTTAGTCCTGTTGGAAGAGAGAAGGGAGTGAAGACAGTGGCCATTCACCCACGCTCTGTGCTTCGGCCTGGTTTTTCTTTTCCTGTGGTGCAGGTTATTTTTACATCTCCTGGGCTGAATTCTGGGCTTGGAAGGAACACACAGAGCAAGAGCAGCTCAAGCCTTGTGTGAACAGCAGGGAAGTGCTAGGGCACCCCGTGGAAACATTCTTTTCATTGTATTCTGTTTTCTTTTGTCATTTTAGGGAACAGACATGGGCTGCTGGTCCCGAGCAGCACGACAGACCAAGAGCTTCAGCACATCCGCAACAGCCTCCCGGATTCCGTGCGGATCCAGCGTGTGGAGGAGCGGCTGTCAGCTCTGGGCAATGTCACCACGTGCAATGACTACGTGGCTCTGGTTCACCCCGATCTGGACAGGGTACGGGGCTCTGGGACACTTCCACATTCAGAGTGGGGCTGGGAAGTGCTGCCCAGGCTGCGGCTGGAATTGTTCCCTCCAGCTCAGCTGTGGTCAATGTGCTTTGGAGAAGGGAAGGAGTGGAGTGGGGGGTCATGTGTATCATGGGACAGGACAAGGGGGAATGGCTCCCCACTGCCCGAGGGCAGGGCTGGATGGGATATTGGGAAGAAATTCTTGCCTGTGAGGGTGGTGAGACCCTGGCACAGGGTGCCCAGAGAAGCTCCAAGCCCCATTCCTGGAAGTGCCCAAGGCCATGTTGGACAGGGCTTGGAGCAGCCTGGTTTAAGTAGAAGGTGTCCCTGCCCATGGCAGGGGGTAGAATGAGATGAGTTTTAAGGTCCCTCCAACCCAAACCATTCTGTGATTCAGCAATCATTGGGTGCAGTTTGCTTTGTGTGCATAAAATTGAGTGAATTAGAGTGTGCATGGGTCTAGTAAAGAGCGTCAGGGGGAGTGCAATGAGGACCACAAAGGAGTTACAAGCTACAGCTGAGTGAGTCAGGCCATGGATGTGCATGATNTCCATTCCCGTTCCCATTTCTGGCTCCATTCCCGGCTCCATTCGCGGCCCCGCTCGCATTCCCCCTCCTGCCATGGCGGTCCGCGCCAGCTTTGAGAACAACAACGAGCTGGGCTGTTTCGCCAAGCTCACCAACGCCTATTGCCTCGTGGCCATCGGCGGCTCCGAGAACTTCTACAGGTGAGGGGGCCCTGCCCTGCCCGGCCCGGCCCGGCCCTGCCCGCGGCCCCGCGGGGCCCTGACGCGGCGCTTTGTCTTTGCAGCGTGTTCGAGGGGGAGCTCTTCGGGACCATCCCGGTGGTTCATGCCTCCATCGCCGGCTGCCGCATCATCGGCAGGATGTGTGTGGGTACGTGAGGCGGGAGAAGCCCCGGGAGGGGACGGGGAAGGGTCGCGGGTTCGGTCGGAGCCGCACCGGGGGCTGAGCCGTGCCGGGGAGCCCGTGGGGCAGCGCCCGTCGCCGTCGAAGGTTGTTTTAATGCCTCGAGTGTGTGAGGAGGAGGAAGGATGATCTCAAAGATATTTTCCAACCTGGCTGATGCTGTGAAGGACAGAGGGGAAACAGACTCGCCCGGGAGCCGGGGTGGGGGGAGTGTTGGCTCTCGGGGCCGGGGAAGCTCCGCTGTTCCTCAGTGCCGGCCCGGGGTGGGGGCAGAGCCTGGGCAGGGGGAGGCATTACCGAATGTGAAAGGCAGGGAAAAACCTTTCACGTGTCTCTGCCTGGTGAGACCCTCTTAGGTCACACCAGCTTCTTGCTTATTTGTTCCTTTAACCTTTCAGTCGTGCTGCCACAGGCACACAAACAGTAGCACCTGGGCCTTTTGTAGGGCAAATGGCATCTGCACGGAGAGTTCCTTGTAAAGTGTCTCACTGAGAGCCTCGGGCTTCCTTTAGTCCTGTTGGAAGAGAGAAGGGAGTGAAGACAGTGGCCATTCACCCACGCTCTGTGCTTCGGCCTGGTTTTTCTTTTCCTGTGGTGCAGGTTATTTTTACATCTCCTGGGCTGAATTCTGGGCTTGGAAGGAACACACAGAGCAAGAGCAGCTCAAGCCTTGTGTGAACAGCAGGGAAGTGCTAGGGCACCCCGTGGAAACATTCTTTTCATTGTATTCTGTTTTCTTTTGTCATTTTAGGGAACAGACATGGGCTGCTGGTCCCGAGCAGCACGACAGACCAAGAGCTTCAGCACATCCGCAACAGCCTCCCGGATTCCGTGCGGATCCAGCGTGTGGAGGAGCGGCTGTCAGCTCTGGGCAATGTCACCACGTGCAATGACTACGTGGCTCTGGTTCACCCCGATCTGGACAGGGTACGGGGCTCTGGGACACTTCCACATTCAGAGTGGGGCTGGGAAGTGCTGCCCAGGCTGCGGCTGGAATTGTTCCCTCCAGCTCAGCTGTGGTCAATGTGCTTTGGAGAAGGGAAGGAGTGGAGTGGGGGGTCATGTGTATCATGGGACAGGACAAGGGGGAATGGCTCCCCACTGCCCGAGGGCAGGGCTGGATGGGATATTGGGAAGAAATTCTTGCCTGTGAGGGTGGTGAGACCCTGGCACAGGGTGCCCAGAGAAGCTCCAAGCCCCATTCCTGGAAGTGCCCAAGGCCATGTTGGACAGGGCTTGGAGCAGCCTGGTTTAAGTAGAAGGTGTCCCTGCCCATGGCAGGGGGTAGAATGAGATGAGTTTTAAGGTCCCTCCAACCCAAACCATTCTGTGATTCAGCAATCATTGGGTGCAGTTTGCTTTGTGTGCATAAAATTGAGTGAATTAGAGTGTGCATGGGTCTAGTAAAGAGCGTCAGGGGGAGTGCAATGAGGACCACAAAGGAGTTACAAGCTACAGCTGAGTGAGTCAGGCCATGGATGTGCATGATTACAGGGGTCTGAAAGAAAAATAAAAGGTTCTTGTATGAGAATTTAAAATAAGGGCAGAGGAGACAAAGCACTCCTCTTTTATGTCTGAGAACTAATATCTTAACAGCATTGAGAACGATGTGTTGTGTGGCTGCAGGTTCTGACAGTGCTTCCAGCTTTGGCTAAAGGTGATGAAGAGATGGAACTTGGTGGCAGGAGTGCAAAGGGAAAAAGGGGATGGGAGAAGGCTTTGCACTATATGTTTTCAACAAGTGTAAAAAGTAAAGTAAGATGGCCAGAGAGGGAGAAATCAAAATAATGCACAGTGAAACCTGGAGAGGAAGAAAGTTGTTAGAGTTATGAGAAGAGTAAGACCATTTTGTCCCAGTGGTTTGGGGCCAAAGAGGAGTGGTTTGGTGGGGATTAATGCAAGTGATATACTGCCAACAGAAAGGGGGGATTTGGGCATTTCTCAGCAAAGGCATGAGGTTGTGTTTATATTGACACAGGAAAGTGGGAACATGTGGAGTGTGGAGCTTGGCTTTGTGTGTTGCCATGGCTGGGTTGCAATGGGCTGTGCAGTGTGGGAGGCTCCCAGCTGAGGGCTGTGTGCAGGGATATCTTGACTTCCCACTCCACAATACTGTTTAGCTGAAGGCTTTATCCTCCTTCCATTTGCAGGAGACAGAAGAGATCTTGGCAGATGTGCTGAAGGTGGAGGTTTTCAGACAAACAGTAGCAGACCAGGTGCTGGTAGGAAGTTACTGTGTTTTCAGTAATCAAGGAGGAATCGTGCACCCCAAAACTTCAATCGATGACCAGGATGAACTGTCTTCTTTGCTGCAGGTCCCTCTCGTGGTAAGACATTTTTGGAGTGTTTGCTCTTCCCATTCCCTCCCAACTCAGTTGCGATGTTTCTCCAGCTCAGGGGCTCCCAGATACTGTTTTTCTGTGAAGTTATTCTGAGTGGGAGGTGAGGAAAAGACTTGAACCAAGTCTTCCAGACAGTTTCCTGTCTTTCCTGAGTCTGAATAAGCTGCTCAGTGCTTATAGCTGCCTTCTGAAAGGTTGCTCTGCTGGGGTTGTGCAGGTTGTGCAGATACAGAATGTGAGGCTGTCTGTGGTTTGGCTGAAGCCAATGTTTAAAAAGATTAAGTAAGAAACTCCCGTGCCTGCTCAGTTGGATGTGTGAATGCTGTTATCCTTCCTGCTTATTGGATTCTCTTTCACTGAAAGCCACACCAATTTCTCACCAGAGTAAAGGCTGCTCATCATTTTGTCTGACACCTTCAGAACTTTGCTGGTGGCAGAGCTCATCTTTTCAGCGGTGTGAGCTGAGCCCTCCAGTAAAGCCCTGTGCCAGAAGTGTGTGAGGAGCTGTGCTGTGCCAGCTCCTGCTCACTGCTGCTGTGTCCCTGGCAGGCGGGGACGGTGAACCGCGGCAGCGAGGTGATCGCAGCAGGGATGGTGGTCAACGACTGGTGCGCCTTCTGCGGGCTGGACACCACCAGCACCGAGCTCTCCGTCATCGAGAGCATCTTCAGGCTCAACGAGGCTCAGCCAAGCACCATTGCCACCAACATGAGGGATTCCCTGATTGACAGGTAGGGAGCATCCACCTCCAGGCGGGATTTTATTATAAAAGAAGCTGGTTTCACAGTTGATCTATATTTTTTAATTATAATTCTTTCACTTCTTCTCCCCTTTTGTTGGTTACTGGCAGCTGTTACTCATTGGGTTATGGAATGTTTTGTTGCAATGAGAATCCTTTTTGTGGGAAATAACCTCTGTTTCAGTTGTCAGATTTTCTTTCCTAACTGTTCAGAGCTCAGCTATGACATGAATGGGTTTTTTTAAAACAAATCTTATTTTAGAAGTTAAAATACCAGTGACTTTGCTTGTCATCTTGGGTTTTGATTGCTGTAGTTATTCAGATGTTATTTCAAATGCTTGCTGTAGCCATTGCTGGAGACAAAAAGACTGTGAAACTTGTCAGCTGCTGCTGCCTTAAACTTCTTATATTTGAAACTGCTGACTTGAATTTTTTTAAGCCTTTTTGTTAAGGGCTTTGTCCAAGATACTTTTTAATGTGAGGCAGGTGTTGTTTTCTGTCTGGAGTGGTAATGATATGGGACCTTCCCCATTCATTAATGTGTGCAAATGTTTTCACATAAGCAAACGTTTTTACATTTAGGCCTAAGCATAGATGAATGTCCTGTGGGAACTTGTATTTGAGCTTTGGTTTTGGGCTTTGAGTTACAACCCTGAGGACCACTGATGTGGTGCTAAAAGTGTGTTCCTGAACTACCTGAGCATTGTAACTTGGTGGCTGAGTTCTCAGCCACAGTCTGGGAATTGTTCATGGCGTAAGGAATTCCTTCAGTGGAGAACCCTTTAAAGAATTCTTTGCCCTGTTATAGTCTGGGTAAAAAGTCTTGATGTCTCTGAGCATATCAGAGCCATAATCAAACCTGCTCTGAGCTGTTAATCATTACCTGGGCCAGGCTGAATGTGCATTTTGCCTTTGCCAGCCTGAGAGGTCTGTTCCTGTGGCTGACTGTTAGCAGCCACAACATCTTGCTTCCCTCTTTTCAGAGGTCCTTTTCTAGGAAGGGAAATTTCTTCTGGGCCTTTGTAGCGGGAAGGTGAGAACTGACTGAAGCTGGTATTTTGAAATGCCTTCTGCACTCTGGCACTACTGAACCTTCTTTCTGTTTTGTCTTTTAGCCTGACATGAGCAGTGTTGGTTCCTACTTCCCAGAAAGCTCCTAAGGAGTCGAGCTGCACTTTGGATCACAGACATCCAGACCTTCTGATGATGTTTCTGCGGGCCTGGCCCAATGAAGAGGCTACAAAACCAAATTTTTCTCATCTTTTGTAAACTGTTATCACAAAAACTGACAAATAACATGCGTAAGATACAGATAAGGAATGCTCTCTATTCCCTTTGCTCAGTTCTTCAGCTCTGCTTTCTGGTTTTGTGATGCCAACTGAGCCCCTCAAATTACCCCACAATATTTACTCTTGTGGCTCTTGGATGTTGATCACTAGAGATTATTTTGCCTTAAGCCTTGCACCAGTGTCCTGCTGCACAGCAGTTTGTTTTGGCACTACATGGGCTGCCCTCTCTTTCCACACTCCTGTTCAAGTGGTGTTTCTGCTCTAGGTACACGTAAGACCCCTCAGTATGTCCAAAATACCAAAAGTACAGTAGTTAACTTGCCACAAAATAATTCAAAAGTCATCACCTGCTCTTTTGCCCCGACTTGCAGCTGTTCACATGCGATGGTGGTTCTGAAGTGATCAGCTTGGATAAAAACTGGAGTTTTTCACTGTCAATCCAAGGGCTTTTAACAACAACAGTATGGGAGTCCCTGGAGCAGTGTTTGACCTGGTGTCACCTGTGCTGCTTCTGAGGCACCTGCAAGACAGAGCCCAAAAGGCAGACTGTTGCCAGTGGGCTTAATTTGTCCTGCAGGAGTTCACCTCCTACAAGGGGAAACTCTTAGAAGTCAGCAAATCCCAGTAGATTTGGACCACCTCATCTGTAGTGACCTTGGAGACAAAGGTTAAATAACAGGGTTCTAAGCAGTCACATAATCAGTCAGAGGCTACAGATTTGGGAGCTTCCTCATGAAGAGCTCTGCCTGTGCCAGATGGAAAGCAGCTGTGGGTGCTACTTTTGGGCAGAAGATAGTAATTTCTTTCTACACAGCTGTTGCTCAGTGATATCTCATTTCATTTGCTTTCCTGCTTGTCCATTAAGGGTGCACTGAAGGCATAGAAGTGCCTCCATTTCCCATCCTGAGGGTAAGAGGAAGCTCTCACTTGTCTCCAACACAGCTGCTTTGCTCTCAGCTGGGTTCTCTTGAGGAATGATGACCTGAGGGCCGTATGGGCAGAGCTCTTTTCAGCCCAGGTGCTTTGGGCTTTGTAGAAAATTGAGTAAATTTCCATTTTTGTTTTACTGTCTGGATGTTCAGGGAAGGCTTTGTAAGATTTGGCTGATAAAAGGTTGCTCCTTAGACTTTAAAATAAAGATTGCCATGATAATCTCTGATGAGATATCAACTGTTTGGTATCATGCACCACCTCTCTTGGCACTGACTCCAGGTCTCCTCTCAGCCTGTCTCAGTATTTAGAGCGGGAAGCTGCTTCCCTTTGGCCACCTCACAGGGCTCAGCTCTTAGGTGGAGCAAATGTGATACCTGTTCTGAACATGGGTCTGTGGGAATTCTGAACTAGTCAGATGGACCTGTGTACAAGGAAAACAAACTATAATAAAGAATGGATTTAGAAACATGGATCATGAGAGGGGATAAACGTGGTGTTTCAATGGCAAGTTGTGTCTCAGAAGACCTGTGCAGCTCTTTAAGGAGTCCACAGGGATAGGGAGAAGGTCTCTTGTACTGTTGTATTTTCAAAAGGCATTTGGCAGGATTTTGTGCCAAAGGCATTTAGGGACCTTGGGTGAGTGATCCCATGGAATGAGGGAAGCCCTCTTACATGTCTGTTTTAGGAAAGGCAGTGGATGAGGGCAGGGAATTTTGGCCAAACTGAGTTTGACTAGTGAGGATGAAGACTGGAGGATGAAGACTGGACAGAAAGGTAAATTTATTGCAGCTGAGTGTGAAGTGAAGCACATTTGGTTAAGAATCCAAATTTCACCCCTCGGGCAGTACAAGAGCACATTCCTGACTGAAAGTCCATATTGGAACAGACATGCTCAGGCTTCAGCAATGGTCAAGAAAGCAAACAATGTCTGGAGCTAATTGGGAAAACAAAGCCCAAACAGCCCAAAGCAGCATTAGCTGTAAATCCATGATGCATCTTTAGCCTGAGCACTATGTGTAGATGAGATACAAATGTTGCACAGTGGTTGCCAGGCATTTCTGCAAATAGATACTTTGGGATAGTGCTCATCTACATTAAATTTTGGGTCTCAAAAACTCCAAAAGAAGCTGTGGAAAGGAGTGATATTCTCATGCCACTGCCCATTACTTCCCCTGAGATCCTGCCCTGCAGTGCCAGAGCTGGCAGGAGCAGGGTGGTGAGGAGGAGGCTGAGCACAGCAATGTGCCTCAGCAAGGGTGAAATGACAGCCCAGGTGAAGGGTTACAGAACAGCAGGATTCCAGGTGACAGGCCCTTGGCATCACAGCCCAGGGCACGAGCACGGTGCAGCACTTTGACCCTTTTCATGTGCTTTCATCTCCAAGGCAGCACAGCATGCATGCTGATGATGCCAAGAGATGCTAAGGAATAGTCAGTAAAATCACATTGTATGTCCCCAGAGCTGGGTTCCCACGGCTTCTTGGGATTCCTAAAAATGAAATTGTTGAGCTGCAAAGCTGTGGGTTACTATACCATGGCTGAAGCCACCTGGCAGCTTTGCCATCAGGCAGTGGAAGACAACACGTGACTTCAGGTGCTAGGAAGGGTTGCAGGAATGATCTGAGGAACTAAAGGACAAATAGGTGATACTATGAGAAGGGCTGGAATCGAGCCATGGGATGAATGTGACAGGAGGGAGAAATTAAAGTGTCATACCTGGGTTCAGTGAGAAGGTCTTGGGGTGTGTAGCTGTGTGTGCTTTAATGGCCAAAATCTTCTGTCAGGATCCTTTACAGAGGTTTTTAAACCTCCGAGTCTTCACGGTGTGAGATGGGAGATCTTGAGGTTTAATCACTAGTTGTAAGTTAGGAATAATTAATCTGTCTTAGTGGAGGACCAACTTTTGTGAATGTAGTGATCATGTATCCCAGCAAATGTCTGAATTTCCTGGGACAATGAGCCTGAATGGTGATGAAATTACTCAAAGTAGTCAAAAACTGGAAAAAACCCAAATAGAATATTGAATGCAGTATAGTGAGTGTGGCTGGCAGCTTGTCCAGGGTCTTCCAGGGTCCCTGGGCTGTCCAAACCCCCGTGCTGCAGAGCAGGATCACAGGAACACACTTAGAACAGCCTTTTGCTTGTGAGAGTTGAATTAGCACTGCTGATCGCTGCTCCCCTGTGGGAACAACGTGTCCTGCATTTCTGGACAGGAGCTGGAACCCAGCCCCTGCCTACAGAGAGCTTTGGCCAGGCTGATGGGTAGCGAGTCCGGTGCTTCTGCAGCACAGCATAGGATCCCAGCAAAGAGCTCAGGGGTGGGAGCTGTCCCTTACACAAAAAACCATGTTTATGCCCAGATCCAAGTTACTCTAGGACTGTCCAGGGGCTGATAATAGCAAAACAGAGATGATAATGAATGGGATTGTGCTGTAGGAAAGCTGCTTACCTCCCTTTGGCTGCAGAATGCTGTTCTCACCCTCTGAACACCTCCTGCAATACCTCACCCCCTGGAAACTCCAATATGTAACACCTGCCCCAGGAGCCAGGTACAGGGCAGGTAGAAAAGGCCCCGAGGTATTTCTGTGACTCTGTGGAGCAGCAGCTGAGGCTGGGTTTTGGCAGCCCAGGGCAGCAGCTCACCTTGCTGCAGCCACCTCGGGCACACAGCTCAGCCTCCAGCCCACCCAGGGAGCTGCTGCCTGAGCAGCTCGCTCCTCAGACAGGCCAAAAACCTACCTTTGGGGCAGGGAGGAGAAAATACAAACAAACCCAGACATGGCTCTCCATTGTAAATTTTTTTTAATTTTTTTTTTTTTTAAATGATGGCTGTTGGAAGTTGCTCAAAGGTTTGGGCTGTCGCAGTCCTGGCGAGATGGCAGCGTACAGATGAGACCGAGGTGCCACGTGGCTGTGGCGTCCGTGGTGCGCGTCCCACCACACCTCTGGTACACAGAGCAACGCGGAGTAGCGTGGGGGTGTCTGATCAGCAGCTCTGACTTCGTTTGGTCCTTCGCACTCCTTCACCCATCACGAGACGTTAGCACGTTTTGTCACTACAGTTCAAAGTTTCGCATCTACGAGCTTCTCACTTACTTTGTAGTATGTTGGTAATAGTTTATGTTTAAACACAATAAACAGCTTGGCTACGGAAATCAGTTATGAAGGACAAAATACAGTTTGAAACCACGCGTTAATGCAGTCCTAGTGGGCTTCACCAGACGAATCTATGTGTCTATCCTGCTTCACCAGAGCAATATTTGTGCACTAATTAGCAATCTGGAATGCTAACGATCTCTTTGCTGCTTCGTTCCTCATTGTAATTAGGAATAGTTTTAGCATGTTTGTAGTCCTTGGGTTTTTTTTTCAGAGCTGACATTATAAAGCTGTACTTTTTCTATACTAAGTGGACATTCTGTGCATTGCACTTCCATTGCACTCTATAAAATTCAGTTATTATAGGCAGAGGGCTTAGGTTAATCACCTGTTCCCCACGGTGAGCGGGCAAAGCAATTCCTGTGCTGACATGGATGGCACTTCTGTACAGTGCTGGACTTCACCGTTACACTGCACTGCAATAGACTCTTCCACTCTTATTCAACATGGTAAAAATATCAGCATCAACCAAAAGTTTGTGGTTAGGGCACAATGTCCTGAACCACTTACAACTGTAAGAGGGATAAATAGAAGCTACTGTTGTAGGAAGAGATCTGTGGAAAGTCACTAGCTGAAAGTTAAGGTATTTTTCTTGCCTTTACCTGATTTTTATGGCTCTGTCAAAAGTGGTAAACTCATTCTACTGTGTGGCATGCTTCCTTTGGTCCTTGCCAAATATTTGCCTGTGAAGAAGTGAGCGAAACAAAAAAAAAACCCCAAATTTTGAAGGCATACAATGTTTGTAACAACTACAGGGGTTGGATTTAGTTTTATAAACAGGCCTAATTCTTACTGTACCTTGATTATTTCAGCAAAATATAATGACGACCTCACTCCAAACAAACATTTCCACTCTCCTGAAACCCAACATACAAATTCCACAATCTAGTTACACATGCCACGGAACAACAACTCATCTTTTCCCAGCGTCTTAACGGGCAGAGTGCAGTCTGCGTCTATACACATTCCCGGAGTTTCGGTAACCATTGGTTCACGGGTTCTTGCTGGCGGGAGCTTAAACCAACTTACATGACATTTCAATATTTCTTTCATGAGTGGCTCCCAAAACAAAAACCATGATTGTTTGGTTTTTTTTTTAGACCCAATTACTTTGTCTTCAGATTGTCCCAGTCTAGGGCTTGATGTTGCCAGGTGTCTGTTAGGTGCTTCTTGAGCTTCTGCTCCACACTCCGGTACCTCTTTGAGTGCTCGGTGGTTCCTCGTGCACTGTGCTGAGTGGCAGCATTGATTAGTTATGAATGTACAAAACATCTGACCAGCAGGTATTGGAAAATCGTATCCAGGCAGATCCCTGGATTTTGTAATAAACTAAGAAGATTGTTTAGAATGATTCAGCATCAGAATGTCTTCTGCTTATGACACTGAAATTGTTCTTGTTCATAGATTTCATGATCTTAATTCATTTATGAGACAGCTATTAAAAAAATGGTTCTGTTCAGAGGTGGTTTAGCTACACTGGAGAATGCTGGGTTTAACAGGGAGCACTGGTGCAGGGAACTGAAGGAAGTTTCCCAGATCAGTTGAAACCTGTCTCGAAGACTCTGGTGCTGGCAGAGCGAGCCGGTGGATGGCACCGCAACCGGCAGGTGACCAAAGCAGTATGAAGGAAAGAGGCTCCACACTGCAAGGCTGCCTGCCTGTATTTTTTCCAGTTTTCCTGCTTATTTCCATCCCAAGGTGTCCAAAACTTGTAGGTCACTGAAGTAGTTTTGTTTGGTAGGCTTTTCAATGCATTTTTTTCTCTTCTTTGTGTGTGTCCATAGTCCTCATCAGCTCAATGAGTTGAAACGTGCAGCGGGCTGTGTCATACCCATTCCTGGACAGGTCTTTTGTAGTACACAACATTTTGCTGCACCTCTTTGTTTTTAAACTGGAAGATTGTGTATACCAGGACAAGGATACACAGGGACAGGATGCAGGGGATCACCACTGCGATGGCATTGACAGTGCTGGGCACGTCGTTTATCGTCACCATGATATCCACGTCGTCGTGCGGGAGGCGCCGGTCCTTGCTCCGCTCAACATCCTTCTGGTTACAGCCCATCCAGTCCCTGAGGATCGACCTGGGGTAGCCTGGCTCCACACTCAGCCTCTGGTTATCGAACTTCCAGTACTCTTTCCCTTTGTAAAAGTAGGTGTAAACTAGGAGACAAAACAGAGAGTATTTCTCACTATTTCCGGTTAACGAGCTGTGCCTGTGGGAGGACATTAAGGGAGCCTGGACAACTGAAACTAGCGACTACCTAAGTCAATAAAACACATTTATCCAGGGCGTTCCCAAGCCATTGTAAAGTCAAGGTGGTTTTGGAGCTGGGATTTAAAGGAGAAGCTATAACCCTGGCTTGTGTGTTCAACATTGCCCATGGAACACCATTCCCCTTGGCCGTGACAAGCTGGGAATTAAAAAACAAAACCATACTAACTTTTAAAGCAAGGGTTCTGCAGTGAGTTATTTTATACTAAAGCATCTGTAAAGATGTGCTCATCATTACCAAGCGATTACCATCATCTGCAGGGTGCCAGCGTGTGCCTGGGTGTGACAGTGTTTGGAAGAACACCAGGTTTCTGTTCATTCAGCCTGAGGGAGCAAATGCTGAGTAAGATGAGTCCTTTGGCCACAGAATCACAAAGATTTGGCCTGTGTTAAGGAGCAGTGCTGTCCTGCTGCTAATAAAAGGGTGGTGCTTTATGCTACATATTGTTTGAAGCACCTCCCTCTCTCCAGATGACTCATTTTCTAATGACTCTCAAGTTATTAGAAAAAAAAGAAAGAGAACAGGAGAAGGGAGCTGTGGTGAAAGTGCTGGTCTCCTGCACTGTTGCCCAGCTTGGCTGGTCTCACTGCTATCCTCCAGCCTGGCCCAGCCCTACAGCCCTCCTCTCACACCACAGCTCCAGATTGGAACACAGCCACAATGGCACAAGCCCCTTCTGTTGGCTCTTTCCCTAACTGGAGGAGGAGGAAATCTTCAAATCAGAGAATGAAATGTGTTGGAAGGAGCCTCTGGAGATCCAAGCCCCTACTCAGAGCATAACTTCAAGGTTAGCTGCTAACATCGGACAGGTTGGAGCCTTTAGCAGAGAGCCAGAGCTCACTACAGGTAAATTAGGAGGAAATGTAAGTTCCAGCATCCTCAGAACCAGGGCCCAGGAAAAGTTGGGTAGGGTCTACTGTGGCAGAAAAAATCCCATTCCCCATGAGCTGGATTGCCATAACGTGGTTTAGCAGCTGAGGAGGTGTGTGGGTTGGGATGAGGGTCAGGAAGGATCTCAAACTGCTGCTGCTCACAAAGCCCAGGTGACCCCAGGGCTTCTGAGACTTGATTCCTGGATCAGAAAATACTGAAAACACTCCACATCCAACTGCCCAGCTCCCAGCACAGCCCAGCTCTTCCTGCTCTAACAGGTGTAATGACTGCAGACACATACAGCCTTCCTTGCTGATGAAAGCCCCCTGAGGAGCCTGAGGGATTCCTCTCCACACGGTGATGGGCTTTGGGTATCCTGGGTCCGTTGCTCTCTTGTCCTCGTTGTACCTCCAGTACCTGTCCCCCTTGAAGAAGTAGGTTTTGCCCACGGGCTCCCAGCGCAGCGCCGTGTCGATGCCCTCCCGGGGCAGGCAGTTCCCCAGCTCCACCAGGCTGTGAGGGTAGCCTGGCTCTGCCGTCACTTCCTTAAAAACCCAGTACTTATCTCCTACAGGTGAGTGGGGACACAAACAACAAACAGATTGGCCTGGTTAGGAGTTGCATCGATATGAACCTAAACCAACTTCAGTGAACCAAAGGATGTTGAGGGCTTCCAGCCTTAACTGTAATCTGTGAAAAAGCTGCTCCTCCGCTTCATTTTGAATCTGAAACCTTATTTCATCTGCTGCTCCTCAGCTCTTGTTTTGGGAGAGCTGTTGAACAGCCCTTTCCCATTTACCTTCTCATGCCAGTAATGATTTCAAAGACTTGTCTCATCCCCTGTCTGCCATCCCCTGCTCAGGCTGAGGTGTTGGTGAGCCCAGGCTTTTCAGATATTTCTATTGCCTTTCCCTGAGCCTTCTCAAATTTTAATACAGTTTAAAAAGCTGAGGTACTGAAGCTGCAGACACAAATTCAGAAGCCCAGGTACTGTAGTTTTGTACCAGACATGCTTTCCAGCCACGCTTCCTTGCTCACAACTTGCTCTCAAGTTACAGGATCCTGTTCAGACACTGTCACCATACAAGGAGCTAAAGTGGGCCCCAGCACAAGGTTGGTCATTTTGTCTCTTCAGGAGACACTTGTCCAGAAATGAGGTTTGCGAGTGCCCTGTACCTGGAGAGGCCTCAGTGCCCTGGTGAAAGGTGTTCAAGGAGATAGGCAGGGGACTGACACTCCCTGGGAAATAGGAGCTGTTTCTTGTTATCACATGGAAGCCAACTTCCTCTAATTGATATTAACTCTATACAGAGATTGTCCTGGCAAGGCCAGCCCACACTGAACTGCATTTTAGGGATCAGTGGCTGCTTGAAATGCCCCCTTGGAAAAGGACAAGGGTGCAGCGTACTTGTTTTCACCATTTTCATGCCATAAAAGCAGGTGAGGCAGGAGTGGTTGGCTCGTACTGAACTGTACTGTACCTTTGAAGAAAACGAATTTGCCATCAGAGCGCTCATAGGCTGCGTCGATCTTTGCAGGGAGGCCCTTCCAGAACTGCTCAATCTGCATGGGATACCCCTCCTGCACCCGGTTGTTGCGCAGACGCCAGAACCAGCGATCCTGAGAAAACCAGAAGCCTCTTGAGACTGAGTACTTTTGTCTTGCAGTCAGACCTGGCTGGGTCCAGCATCCAGCACTGCTAATCCTTGCCTAGGCCCCACAACCATTACAGACACAAGTCCTGCTTCGGGTGACAGCTCCAACCCAGCCCAACACTGTCTCCAGTGTGAGAAGTGCTGTGGGGAGAAGATGGCAGCCCAAAGAGGGAGATGTTGATTGATGGTGCTGTGAAAAAGGGTGGAAAGAAGGAGAGGGAAAAGGAGCAGGGGGAAGCAAGTCCAGCTGTAAGCATTGTGACCTCTCCATGTCTTGTCACTGAGGTGTCCTGCTTGTCCTGGTACAGCTGAAGCTCAGCTCTCGGAGGCCAGGAGAGCCAGACAGCCTGAACATTACCTGGTGACTGTGTGAAACACACAAGGTCTGAAGGCACAAAGGAGTTTGAAATATCCCTATAGATACTAGATCATTAGTTAAAGCTGCAGTGGATGCTCAGGGATGAGCATGAGCAGGACAGAATCTGAGACTTCTCCCAGATACCATCCCAACCTTCAACTAGTTTCATTTCAGGAATATTCTGCAACTGATGTGGTTTGTCCATTTAATAACCTTCAATATATCCCTCTCCACACTTCACACCCATTGGGCAGAGTGAAAGCTACCGGTATTTTGGGAATGGGATCATGGATGTCCCTATTCAAGGCACCCTAATGGGTTATTGAGCAAAGCCTCTCCTTCCTCCTTGGCTGAAGTTAACAAGGAAGGTTGACTCAAACTCCCCAGGTAGGCTGAGTGCTCCCAAAGCCCCAGTTCCATGCATGTCACCTCTCAGACAATGAGGCTTGCTCCCAGAGAAGCTGTGGCTGCCCCACACCTGAAAGTGTTTCAGGCCAGCTTGGATGGGGCTTTCTAGTGGAAGGTGTCCCTGTCCATGGCAGGGGGTGGAACAACATGGTCTTTAAGGTCCCTCCCAACCCAAACCATTCCAGGATTCTGTGGTTAACCGTGGTACTGGTATTGCTTCCTGGCTTTACAGGTGGCTCCTCTCAGGCTTGCTGGTGTCTGAATTCTCTGCCAACGCACCCAGTTCGCATTTTGGAGCACAGGCTGCCTGGGCATTTTGTAAATCCCATCAGGCACTGTTTCCAAATATTACAGAGCCAATCTGCTTACACTTCCTTCCAATACTGCTCAGTCATCACCCTCAGAGGAACAGAGCTATTTTCACAGACATTTCAAATCTCACTGCCAAATACTTCTATTAACCTTTTCCAGCAATAAAATGAAGGGAAGACTCATGGGTAAGCAGGAATTCTCAGTACCTTGAAAACAAACATTTCTCCTCTAAAGAGAGCCACAGTGTTAAAGTTGCCATCACAGATGTTTGGTTTGGAGCCAGGGAGAGCTGGCCTATCACCCAGAGGAGGACTGGGAGGTCGTGGCTGTCTCTCATGTTTTCTTTCCGAAGTGGAGTGAATTCTGCGAACAGGAAGAGTTGGTAAAGGCCTGGTTGGCTCCAGGGGCTCAATAGGAGGACCTAGAAGTGAAAAGGAATATATTTAGCAAAGTGGACAAGCTTGGTTTTTCTGTAAGCTTTAAAAGGCTCCAGGCTGGAGGGACAGCACTGCCAGGGATTTACATACTCCTGATGCAGAGCTCATCTCCTAGAAATAGGGAGCAGAATGAGATGCATCCACAAGTGAAAACTATCCCTAACCAGACGAGTGATAAGAACTGAAGAAGAGCCAGAATGTTTTTGTAGGTCTTCCCAAGGAGGCTGGAGCTGAAAAAAAGTCAGGAGCCACACCAGTCATGTTCCCAACTGAAATGAAAGGTGGTAACCCTTGAATAGAAATGTTTAGTACACCATAAAAAAAGGCAACAAAAACCCCTAGAAACTAAAGGAAAACCAGAAAAAAAAAGTTAGGGTGTGAAAACCAATGCTACATTGTAAGGGGACCTGCAGGGAATACTTTATTACAGGCCAGTTACCAATCTGTGCTTTCCCTGACCAGCAGCTGTGACAAGGAACCTTATCCCACTCAAGTGATGCCCTCCCAGCACAGCTCTCCCTTTCCATCCCTCCCCAGCTCAGCTCTGGGGTGTGACAAGGCCGCAGGAATGTACAGAGAAATAAAAATATGAGTGAGTTAGACTGGAGCAGAGGTCTTAAACTGCCTCTGCAGTTTTCATTAACATCTAGAGGTAAATCTGGACCATATCTCACTCAGAGTCACAGGTTCCTTGTTGCTTCTCAGAGAAGGCCACGAGTTAATATGGCAAGAAACAGAAGGCCACTAGAGCAAGGGATTTCGGTGAGCTTGAGATCTGAAGATGGTTTATTTGCAGGGATCATGGTTTCAATTTCATTCTGAGCTTGTAGGACAAACCCCCGCCTGTGGGCAGAATGGGGGCTGCTGTCATGGGTGCTGTTTCAGTGTCACTGTTTGGGGCCAAGGTGCTGCACCCCAGCTGGGGGTGAACACTGGCCCTGGACAAGGCTCATCCTCACAGCCTGGAAGAGGCACCCCGAGCTCGGCACCTGCCCATAGCCAGGGAAGGGATTAATGAGAAAGGACTGAGGTACCTGTGGAGGCCACACATCTGTGGGGTTAGAAGAGGGCTTTTGCAGATAAACACTTTGAACTGTGCAGTCTGAAATGATGGTTTGGTGCCTGAGTCCCCATGGCAGCTTAACTCTTAAATGTTTCATTTTCAAAGGGTTCCTAAAATGGATGAGTGCTTAACATGTCCTGGAAGGGTGACCAGGTTAGGAAAATCCTCACAGCTAATGACAAAGAAGCCATCAGAGAAAGCCACCTCAGTAACTGTTAATGAGGATGTAACAGTAAGGCTCTCGTGTGCAGGTTTCATGGATATTATGTGCAGAAAGTACCACTTGGATGGTAAAGTCCAACTTCCTGCAGTACCAGGCCAGAAACCTCCACCAGCGAGTCCTGTGATGAGCCCAGTGTTTCCAGGGCAGATACAGCCCATTTTCTAGATTTCAAGCATAGAAAATCCTCTATAATGCACAGTAAACTGCTCTAATGATTAAGTCCTGTCACAGCTGAAGTCTGCCTTACCCATTGCCCGAGTTCGTGCAGCATTAAATTCAGTGTTTTCTTTCTTATGTCATGTGTCTCAACATTTAATCATTTATAGATCTTGATGGGAATGCTTTTAAAATTCTCCTCAATGAACTAAATAGAGCAGTTCCTTTGGTCTGTTGCTGCAATGGCTTTTGGTTTTAAGGTCTTGAGACTTACACCTCTTTCCTGAAGCTTTTCAAATGGATGACTGTATTTATTCAAGGCAATTTGTCCTCATAATGTGACACTTTGTGCCATGTGCCGTTATTAACAACTATTGTATTTACTTTATTCCAGAGCTTTAATAAAAGACATCAGATATTGTTTACAGAAATACTTTAGATGAGGCTGCTCTGATGATGACCCTTGGAAAGCTGTCTACATGAAATGGATACAAATACTACACTGATACTGCGTATTTCTCATCCCCTCCAATCTTACCTGGTCAGTGCCCAGTGTTTTAGGTGACCATAAACTTTCCAAGCTCTGATACTGCTACTGCTAGAGACCTGTGGATTTTCCCCAGACAGGATGCAGCCAAGGTCTCCAGACAGTGCCTGTGACCTGAGCAGCAGGGCTGGACCAGGCGGGGGAGGCACATCCACAGCAGTGCTGCAGTGCAGCTCAGGAGGTGCTTTGGGAGACATGCCCAGTCCTCTGCAATTGCTGTGCTTTTAGTCACACTCAAGTTCATTAAATACATCCTTTCTGGACCAAGCTAAACTTGAAGATGCATTTCTTGAGCACAATCCAGGAAGGATGCTGCAGCTGCAAACAGGCACCACAGGGCACAGCAAGAGCTGACCCACAAAACTACCTCCTTCCTCAAAATAAAATACACAGCGGGTGTCTCAGTCCTCAGGATCTTATTTATTTCACACCATCCCTACGTACTGCTGGATCTCCACATGTACTGCTGCTATTCTTGCTGGCAGCCACTGACGCTGTCTGCTCCCACACCCACAGCACCTTTCTGTGGTGTGAAGCAAAGGCACCTCCCCAAGGGCAGCAGGTCAGCTGGAGTCTGGCACAGGCTGGAAAGCTCCTGGAGGCAGGACTGAGCTGGTACAGTGGGGCATGCACAGGAAGGGCTGGGAGTGGGGAATGAGGCCCCAGACAGACCCTGCACAAGGACAGCTGGGGTTCTGGTTTGTTCACACGGGAAGGGACAGCAGGGTTCAGCTCCTGAAGGAGCAGGAAGTTCACAACCAGTTTTGGATGTCAAAAATGGCACTTGGTGCCAGTGACAGAACCCAAGTAAATGAAGTCTGAAAACCAACAATTTACATGCTCAGTGAAGATGGAAATGCTTGCATTAGGANTTTTCCCCAGACAGGATGCAGCCAAGGTCTCCAGACAGTGCCTGTGACCTGAGCAGCAGGGCTGGACCAGGCGGGGGAGGCACATCCACAGCAGTGCTGCAGTGCAGCTCAGGAGGTGCTTTGGGAGACATGCCCAGTCCTCTGCAATTGCTGTGCTTTTAGTCACACTCAAGTTCATTAAATACATCCTTTCTGGACCAAGCTAAACTTGAAGATGCATTTCTTGAGCACAATCCAGGAAGGATGCTGCAGCTGCAAACAGGCACCACAGGGCACAGCAAGAGCTGACCCACAAAACTACCTCCTTCCTCAAAATAAAATACACAGCGGGTGTCTCAGTCCTCAGGATCTTATTTATTTCACACCATCCCTACGTACTGCTGGATCTCCACATGTACTGCTGCTATTCTTGCTGGCAGCCACTGACGCTGTCTGCTCCCACACCCACAGCACCTTTCTGTGGTGTGAAGCAAAGGCACCTCCCCAAGGGCAGCAGGTCAGCTGGAGTCTGGCACAGGCTGGAAAGCTCCTGGAGGCAGGACTGAGCTGGTACAGTGGGGCATGCACAGGAAGGGCTGGGAGTGGGGAAAGAGGCCCCAGACAGACCCTGCACAAGGACAGCTGGGGTTCTGGTTTGTTCACACGGGAAGGGACAGCAGGGTTCAGCTCCTGAAGGAGCAGGAAGTTCACAACCAGTTTTGGATGTCAAAAATGGCACTTGGTGCCAGTGACAGAACCCAAGTAAATGAAGTCTGAAAACCAACAATTTACATGCTCAGTGAAGATGGAAATGCTTGCATTAGGAAAGAGAAGTCTTGCCTGGGACCTAAGCAAGGGGACAATAATCAGTGACTTACTGAGCACTGCAGACACTCATTAAACAGCAGCATGATCCCTTCCCTCTTGTGCCACCTTCCTCATGGCTTTCAGTGGGTGTGGTTGGTAAATAACACTGGAAAACCTCTAATGCCTGTCCTACCTGACAGGATTCCCCTGCCAACAGCCTGGCACAAGGGTCAGCTATAGCCCATTGCTGCAGAAACACAGGGGAGCTGTCGTTTGCTGTTCCCTCCCCTTTGCAAGGGGCAAATGCTGCCATGCACTGACCAAACCAGAGGTGCATTTCTGTTGCCAGAGATGACCATGAGCAGTAAGATGAGGACATGCCATTAATTCCTTCTCCCTCTCTTTTAACAGAAAAAGGGGTGAGACAGGAGTAGTACCGAAAAAAAAAATGAATGTGTCTGATGACAAAGAGCCATCGGACACAGAGAACCTGACACACAGAGAATCTGACCATAAGGTGCAGAATAGGCACTATAGTGTTATGCTTTTATGATGGAAATTTAACACCTCCTGCGTGACTGGAGTTACTAATCCACTGTCTCTGCACAAGTGAGGACCACTTGTGTACCCAGTCACAGCCTGCCCTGCCCTGTACAGGCAGTCCTGTACAGCTCCCCTGCTCACCTTCAGTGCCCAAGGCCTGTCACAGTCACCTGTGGAGAAGAGGAAAGTTCAAACAGCACCTGCAACCCAGGGGACCAATGTAAAGGTTTTAATTAGCCCTAAAATGCCGCTGAAGCCACACACAGAGAACTGCATGGCAGAAGCAGTTGTACACACCGTGGTCAGGATGGTGCCAAGCAGCAAGGATTCAGATGAACCAGGGATTTGCATTAAGGAAAACATTTGCTAGAACAGCGGAGAGAGATCCCAAGTCAGGTCCGAAAAGGGAAGCTGGCCCTGTATGTACTCACTGCTGGCCACGGCCTAACCTGAGCTGAGCACGCTGCTCTGGAGAGGGACCCGGCCCTGGCAAGGCTTCCCACACGTGCTGCAGGTAGTCTGCAACCTGCTTGGATGCAGACCTTGTCATTTCACTTCAAATATTCCTCTTACTGTCTTTCCCTGCCAGCCACGGATGTTTCCTTGCTATCTTTCACTCCTTTTTTTGTTTTTATAACCCAGGCCTTCTAATTTATTCTGACTGAAGGCTTGTCTCCTCTCATACTTACACAGACTGCCTTTTTATTTTTAATTGCTGCCTCCACTTTGCCTCTGAATGTGGCTAAAGGTGGGAAGTGATCCTACAGCTGTACACATGTGAAGGGCACAGGAGCACACAGAAAATATGGAAATCCTCAGGTCCAAGTACTACTCAGGCAGCATTTGGTGTACAGGTATGGGGATGGGAAGCAGAAGCACAGCCTGTCATTGGTGGAGAAAGATGCTCCCTCATAAGACCTAAGGCACTGCAGAGCCCAACCTGGCATGCAAACAGAATGAGCAAACCCCATCCATTAGGAAAGCTCACCGGTCATTCCTATTTCCAGACTTCATCACAGTAACCTGCCTCCAAAACAGCTCAAGGCAGGATGGAACAGGATTACCAGCAGCAGAGATGAGTGTGTGAACAAAGAGCCACTTAAGACGTGCTGGCACTGTGGTATTTAATACAGGGACTGATGACACCCACCAGTGCTGGAACTGACCAGGCAACATCCTCCGTCACTACACTTCCGAGCGACTTCAGAGAATCAGACAGGGGAAAAATATCTAATTAGAGAAACCTAAGTGAGAGAGGTTATTGCATGGGTCTGCAAATGGGCCTGAACCCAGTCACCTAGCTATGATGGGTGATCCCAGCACCAGAGCCAAGTCCACCCATGGGATGATCCTGCAGCCACTTCCACATGGGAAGCAGGTAAGAAATCTCCTGGAGCTGGAAACTACACATTCTGGAGGGAAGCAACTTGCTGGGACTTTACAGACACTGTGTGGAGAAGAAGAGTTTCTTCCTCTCTATCAGAAGCAAGGCAAGAAAGCTTTTGGGTCACAGCAGATCACCTTCAGAGTGTGACTTCCACCACTGGCACTTAGCCTCCTCCCTTCATGCTTCCTCTGTCGCAGACCATCTGAATACCAAGGTGACCTGTGAAGATAACACAGAGAGAGGAGGCATTTAGGAGCCACTGTGTCGATAGTTGAGGACAAAATATAATTGTACTGTCCTCCTGGCTATTGACAGAGTGTTCCCTCAGCTGCACAGCACCTGCCTGGAGGCTCAGCACCTTCCTGGCTCAGCCTGTCCCAGCCAGTGGCTCCCTGAGCCTGCCAGCACAGAGGAGGCTTTGGGTCAGCTCAGGGGAGAGAACCATCCACTTGCAAACAAAGGCCTGTCCTTATCTTCTTAATATTCACTCCGAGAAGAAAACTATCCTCCAGACTGCAGTTATGGTTTGAATAACACACAGGAGGGTTTTGGTTTGAAAAAGCTGAGCTGCCTGTGTATTTCTGTGGCACTGAACCAGCTGTCCAAGTACACAGGCAAGGCTCTTCAGCTTCAAATCAAAGCCTACAATCCAAGGGAGCTAGGGAGAGCAAGAGAAACCCACCTGGCTGCTCTGCAGGCTCCAGGGCAGTGCAGAGAGGCCCCTGTTCACACTACAGGATGTAGCTGCCAACAAGCCACCTCAGGGGCCAGAGATTGTCCACAAAACTCCAAGTGCAGGAGAGACTCCTTTCCCTCACTCACTTGATAAACTCACCCAGAGAGCACTTTGTACTTCTGGGCTCAGCCTTCAGGGCTGAAGTGAATTCAGATGTCCCAGTTAGCCTGAGTCCTTGCCACAGTGCAGAACAAGCCCCAGCACCCACAGAACAATGGGTGGACAGTCAAGGCCCCCATGATCATCACTGAGTGGCAGGAAGGGTTTCTCAAGCCCTTCTCACACAGACATTCTCCTCTGAATGACAACTGCTCCACAGGTGATAGAGCATTCACCTGGGAGACAAGTGTCCACAGCAGATATCTTCGCTGTAAGCCAAAGGGAATGCTCTCCTGGGCTCTGGAACGAGGTGATTCACCTTGCACTTGGGCTCTCTGCTTTGGGTGCCAGAAAACTGGGTTGAAAATTCCCAGGCTTAGGCAGGCAAATGATGAGATGCTCTGAGGCTCTGCAAGATGCTCCAGTTTCCTTCTAGAAAAACTTTCAGAAGCCTAACATCTGCTCCACGGCAAAACAGAACATTTTTCTACGCTCAGAAGAATCTGTAGGATGAGAAAAGCATTTCCTGCCCAGCCATAACACACACCAGTGTTTTTCCACCAGCTGAGAAACCTCCCAAGAGAGATGGGCTCTCTCTCAGCCTCCCCTCTGGCAGAGTCCTCCAGGTGTGAGGTGGAGCCCAAGGACAGCACCAGGAACCAGGCAGTCACTCCCTGTGTTTCAGAGGAATGGCATACGGCAGGTGAGACCTGTGGATGCACCAGAGGTGGAGCCTGGTGTTTCCTGCTGGGTCCAACAGAGTCCGTGGACAGGAGGAAAGGTGCAAATGAAGTGATGCAACATAGAGAGGGGGTCTGGTATCTCTGCAGCACGCCAGAGATGTGGCACCAGGGCACATCCCTCCAGATTCCTGAGTGCCAAGCATTTTCCTTCCCCTCTCCTCCCATGAGCACAGCACCACGGGGCACAGATCCACAAATCCCAAGTCTTGCAGCTTCTGAAGATGAGGTCTTGGATGTTATTTTATTTCCTCCCCATATCCAAGAGGACATCTTCAGAGAACATTTCCAGGTCCTGCATGACAGCAAAGCTTGCTCTGATGGTCCCACTCACAGTGCAGTGTCACTACATGGAAATTCTCCACCAGGTCTTTCTGCTGTTCCCTCACAAGCCATCTCACACACAGGTGCAGTTTACAAGGACCTGGGATGGTCACAAGGGTCTGTAGGTTACAAGAATCTCTATGGCTGCCACTGGGAAAAGGGGAGGGAGGTTATGGAACCCGTGCACGCTGCACTGGAAGGGCGAGGCCAGCAGAAGATCCTGTTTGCTCATGGAAACTGTGCCCTGCTGACCCCCTGTTCCTGGATGTCAGAGCTGGTGTTGTCCAGTTCCTCGGCAAGGGGCTGGAGTGGTTTCATGACCACGCTGGATCTCAGCCCTCAAGGGAGCAGCATGTGCACTGACTGGGAGCTCTTCTCCCGAGCTGCACAAAAGATGTGTGAGGCTGAGACTTCCTCAGTGAGATCTGGGATGACCCAGAGCTTTGAGGTTGTGTCCTGGGTTAATGACCTGGTCTACCTTTGAGTGGTTAGGAGACCTCCCCTTTGTGACTTCAGGCTTTGAAAGGCCCTTGAAGGCAATGGCCTGGTTAACCAGCCTGTGGACATGAGTTTTCCCTGCACATCACATCAAGGCCTCTGCTCCCCAGACACAGTGTCACAAGAGTCACTCCCAGTGAGAGGCTGCTTCATCACCCACTGCAAACCAGAACAGAGAGCAGGACGTGAAGACTAACGGAATCACAGAATCTGTCAGGTTGGAAAAGCCCTCTGAGATGATCAAGTTCAACCCTTAACCCAGCCCTGCCAAGCCCACCACTAAACCATGCCACCAAGTGCCACATCCACACATTTTTTGAATACTACCAGGGATGGTGGCTCCACCACTGCCCTGGGCAGCCTGTTACAGTGCCTGATAATGCTTTTAGTGAAGAAATTTCCCCTAATACCCAGCCTAAAACTCCCCTGACACAACCTGAGGCTGTTTCCTTTTGTCCTGTCACTTGTTACTTGGGAGAACCCCGACTCCCACCTGCCTGCACCTTCCTGTCAGGACAAGGTGACCAGTGCTGCAGAGTGACCAGTTCAGGCTCAGCTGAGCATCTCTCTCTCTGCACCTGCAGCCCAGCTCCCTGCAGCCCAGCTCCCTGCAGCCCAGCTCCCTGCAGCCCTGGCTTCAACACTAGCAAAGTTTAGAGGCAACTCAACAGGAAATCCAGGGGACCTACAAACTGGTATCATTTCCAGTTTAATTCCTTCCTGGGCATGTCACTTGTGACATGGGCACCTAAGTACAGAGGGAGATATCCTTCTGAAAAACACACATGAAGAACAGTCTCAGCATTTCCTTGTTTTGCCAAGGAATATGCTACAGGAAGCAGCTCAGGAGATGGGAATATTGCTGATTGTGTTACAGCTCTGTCACACAGGGAGCTGCTGGCTTTGTCCTCAGTAGCTCAAAATGGAAGTAACATTTTAAACATTGGCCTTATACTAACCAGCATGAAGCACAAACAAGAGTTCACATCACCTACTGACTCTTTGGATGAGTTTTGAATTAAATTCGACAGAAAATAAATTAAAAATTCAACAAATCATTATATGACAGGTCTGGACATATTTCTTTTCTAATGGATAAACGGAGATACAACATAGAACACATTTGAAATGCATCATTCTCGAAAGAAGGAGACAAAATGGACTTCAGCTTTAGTAGAGCCTCTGTTCTTTGTTCTAGCAACCTCAGTGGAATGAAAAATTGGAAGTTTTAATTATAATTATTTTTAAAAAGGATGCTACAGGCAAGACAGTGGCTCTGTGTCTGACTTTGCAGAGTAGGTTACAAAATAATACATATTGAGCACATGCTGCTGCACTGTAGAGAATGTCAAAGCAGCAAGAAAGCACGAGATTTTGGGTTTTGGAGAGGTTCTCTGGTAGATGGGCTTTTGGCATTCCCAAGGCACAACAAAGCAGAGTGGCACTGTGGAAATAAAATGCATTAGTTGAATGTTCCTGCTAACACTACAAGAAGGATATTTCAGCAGGCCCTTCTCAGTTTTAAGATAAGATGAAGATAAGATGTTCTTTCACCATTAGTTCCAGTGAGAAACCTTCACCTTCATTTTCCACAATTTCTTTGTGAACCATAAGCATAATACCTAATTTTAAATTCAACTTCATTTTTTGGACTGTAACTCTGTGCTAAGGGCTGAAATCTCTACCTGGGGGAAGCAAAGCTCCTGCTGCAGAAGCTGCTCCTTCTTCTCCCCACAGGATGATTTATCTCTACAACCCCTAACACCATCCCCAGCCCACTCCAGCTCAAAGGCCTCAGAGTCCCATTCCAGGCAGTGCTGGTCCTAGTTCAGCCCCTGCTGATCCTGGCTTGAACCCCAAAAGTGAAGCAGGAAGGCTGTCAGTTTCTTATCTGCTCCCTTTCCAAAAACACGTCTGAAAACAGAGAAACCAGTCATTTTTTCTTGATTGTACTTCCACTGTCTGCAATAAATTATGGGGTTTTTCTTCCTGATTAATCAAAGTTCACAGGAACTAAATCAACATTTCAAAACAGAAACAGCACAATGACATTTTGGCAGCTTTCAAAAATTAACACTTAGGTGTATTCCTTAACTAAAGCTCAACACTGACTACCCCAGCACTTCATTTCAAAACTCTCCGGAGCCTCCACTATCCTGAGGAGCAGAACATGTACTAAGTTAAAGTATTCATAATTAAACAATGCCACAGGACAATTAACATGCAACTGCAGCCTGGTAATGATCAATAAGAAGATGTACCAATGAGACGAGATAGTTCCCCTGGGTGTACTTTAAGCCATCTTATTTTACATGTTGGACCTTGCTCGGATATCTGCCTCACACTGAGGCTGGACTGCACTCTACAAATGCCTGGTTCTTCCCACTGCCCTCACAAGTCAGAGAAATTAGCCCAGAAAGAGACTTTTCCAGGCACTTAAACAAATTAATCTCAATCCAGTCACAGAAAACAAACACCAAATGTGGCTCAAACATCTGAGATACAGTTTAGACCTCTGAAGTCTTGCTGCACTGCTTTAGAGTCTTACAGGTCTTGGCACAAATTCTATTAGCAGCAATTTCAAATTCACTGGCATATCACTGATGCAAACATTGACTAGTGTCAGGCCTGCCACCAATCCCTGCAGCAAGCCCTGAGAGCTTTCCTGCTGACAACCACCTTACAAGTATTTTTTTCACCTTTGACTCATACCATATCTGCTCTACTGCTTCTGGGAGCTAATATTTGACTCCAGCTGCACAGTTACATAGCACAACTGCTCTGTGCTGCATTTATTAAGTAACCTCTCTGTCAAACTTGCACTTTCCACAAAGAATGAAATCAGGGATGTTTGACAAAACCTGTTTTCCACAGGCTGCCACAGACTGTGGCCATTAGTCTCAGTCTCCCCTTGAGCTCCTAAAACCTGTGTTTCTCTTTGGTCTCAGAGTCTCCTTCAGCCAATAAGTCTGCAAGTTCCTGTCCTCACACCCAGGTATCCATGATGCCATCACATGGCACCACATTATCTGCAGCTCCTTGGTTTTCTCCCATCATCTCTCTGCCCCTCTTCCCTGTTTTTCTTGAGCCCAGTATCTTTGTGGCACACGCTGTACAACATGTTCAGCTGGAGATTAAGAGAAGCAAAGTGTTCCCTACACAGATCCAAACTTTCTTTCCCTACATTATATATAATGAGAAAAAAACGAGTGCATAAATACTTTTTACCTTTCCTTGATGTTCCAGGCTCTTTACATTCTTTCCCTTTATTTGCACTGGTTGTTCCTAATGGACAAACCTTGGGTACAGCAAAGCCTGTTTTTCCCTCTGCAGTGCTCCTTGATTTGGGGACACAGTGAGGGATGAAGCAGCAGTGGGATCACAGAGGTTTGGTTATCCTGACTTGTGCGGCCATCTGGTACTTAGTCCTGGATCAAGGGCTTTAAACAGCTCCCCACTCAGCTCTGGCAGGAAATGCAGCCCATCATCTGCAGGCATTTGGGGGCTAATTGTAAAATAGTCCCCGGGCTCAAACTTGCTGTAAGTAAAGAAGTAGATAGGGCTGCTCACCGTAGATTTTCTGAATTCCTTGGAGGTCATCCTGGGGCAGTTTGAAGTTGTGTGTTTCCATGTACTGGTAGAAAGGAGCCATGATAGCACTGGGATCGTTGGAGTGTTCCAGACCCAGCGCATGCCCCAGCTCGTGGACTGCAACCAGGAAGAGATCGTTCCCTGTGGGAGGAAGGCACAGCCAGGTTAGCACACAGCCACCGCCTGACGCCATCCCAAGCCCCTCTTGCCCATAAAGCCAGAAGCAAATGCTTTGCTCTCCTCCTGCACAGCAGGTCACAGTGCTAGGGTCAGCTCCCGGAGATGGTTTTAGTCCCAAAGGTCTGCACTTCAGCCTTTAGCCGTTGTCATGGAATGGGTCAGAGGCTGCCAGCCCCAGATAGAGCGGATAAAACAGGCAGTGCCTGGAGTGAAAGGACACTGACTGTAGACTCTTTTGTAGAGAATTTACAGAAAATGGCCAAAAAAAATGGTCACACTGATACCTTATCTGAGTGCTGTCAGGAGAGGTGAGAGCACAGAGAGTCTGCTCATCAATGGTGGGGTGGGTGCTTTGTGCCCCTTCTGGGTCCTCTGGTGCTGTGCTCTGATCTGCCCTGGACCAACAAACCGTAGGGGAGGTCTGAAGGCACTTGGCAAGGCAGGAGGAAGGACAGAGAAGACCAGGATAAGACCCATTGTCCCATGTGGGCAGCCCCATCTCCTCCAGTGCAGACTCCTCAACGTGCTTTTACTCTGCTGGACCCCTGGCACTGCCATGTGTGCAGGAGCTGAGCACAGATAGCTCCATCCTGCCCCATTCCCACATGGGGAAAAGGCTGGGTTGGATCCCAGTGGTGGAAGACAAAGGAAGGAGGAGGAAAGAAGGGTCAGGACTCTTCCTGACAGGAAGAGGATGGGCTGAGGAGCCCTGTCTGGTGCAGAAGCTGGAGGAGTGTGAAGTAGGGGTACCTTCAACTCTACAGGCACACATTCCTCTTCAGTCCCACGCGTCTGGAACCCTCATCTCTTTGATCTAGTGTGGTCCCTGGATGTCCTATTCCATAGGGGCACTGGAAAGTGACCCAGGCAATGCTATGCAGGGATGAAGACAGAGCCAACAAGGACTGATGTAAGGGTCTCCTCACAGCAGTAAAATGTCTGAGCCCTCAATTCTGCCTGAATTTGAGCTCCTCTGGTTTTGTTTTCTTTTGGCAAGGCAGAAACCAAGAGCTCTTGCAATCAGACACTTGCAATCAGTTGTCAGTGGCAGTTCAGTGGCTGCTCTGCAGCCTCTCCAAAGAGCTTCCCCACACCTTCAACTGCTCCTGCCTGGGAGGTACCAAAGCTCAGTTCTGCGCACATGGCTGAGCTCTCTCTGAGACAGGAGTTGCAAGAGTGACTCACATAGAACCATCTCCACTTTTTAAATAGTTACTGCTTCACTGTTACCCATAAAAACATGACAAAGCAGTTTCAGGGGTCTGTGAGTCTCCACAGCAGGGAGCTTTGCCAGCATCTGAAGATACCTAAAGTCAGTACCAAACTTCCCCAGCCACATGTACCACACCAAAATGGTCAAATGCTCTAAACATTTGAGTTGGTGGATGAAAGCATCTGAATATGCAAGATATGTTAAAATATACAAATGCATTTCAAATAAATTTTCAAATACAAATGTCCCAATACATATACAGCCTAAAATGTTAGAATTTCTGTATTTGGGAAATCCACATGGAGACCTACTTAGTAATTTTTACTCATCTGTTGCTGAAAAATCTGGTGTGTGCAGAACAAGTCAATACAACGTCCAACAGCGTAGTATAAAACACATAGTAGTAGTTTTATGGTAAAGTTCGGAGGACTGATCACTCTTCAAGGGTTTTCAAAAACACTCCAGCTTCGAATATGCACCCAGATTCCAAATGGGAATCAGAGATTCAATGTCCTCTTGCAAAATTGAATAGACTTAGTCTCCTGTATCACCTAAATGCTCATGAAAGCATCATTTTCACTGCTACCACAACTACTCACACGTGGAAGTCCACGGTAAAGGTCACTCAGTACAGCGCTGACCTCATGAGACTGCTCATCACTCACCACGGGCTCACAGACTGTGCCCGTGCTCGGGGACATCTTCCCTCACCTTCCCTTGGTGGCATTTTCCTCCTTGCTAAAGTATCTGCAGTATCTGTGCTGCCAGCAGCTCTAGAACTTTTCTCTGTGTAAATCTACATATAAATTTATGGAAGTGACTTGCCTCTATGTGCTAAACCTTACCAGAAGCATAAGATCAGGCGCTATCTTAAGTTAAATTAGTTTTCAATAGCTTTCAATCACTTGTTTCTGCCCAAAATAAATGCTAGCCCACTTTACAGGTGGAAAACAAATCCTACAGACTCACAGGATGGTCGAGGCTGGAAGGCACCTCCGGAGATTGTCTAGTCCAATGCCCAGCTCAAGCAAGGTCAAGTAAAGCAGGTTGTTTTGTCAGGTTTTGAACGTCAAGTTTCTCATTCTGGGAAGCCGCACACAGGGCACTCCAGACGTGCCAAGTAGAAAGGAAGGATCATCTCCTGGCTGGCTCTGACCTGCTGGCAACGTTCTTCCAGAGGCAGCCCTGGATCCTGTCAGTCTTCTGTGCCGCTGACCCATGTTCAACTCACCGTCAACCAGGAGCCCCAGGTCCTTCTCTGCAAAGCTGCTTCACAGCAGCCTTCTCTGGGCCACCAACAAAGCCCAGGGGCAGGGCTGTGCATTTCCCCTTGCTCACCTTCCTTAGGTTCCTGTCAGCTTCTCGAGGTCTCTGAACAACAGCATCACTAAGCAGTGTTAATCAACCGCTCCTCCAAATTTCCTGTCATCTTCAAACTCACTGAATGTGCACTCTGCTGCATCACTGATGTCATTTCATCAAGGTATTAGACAGCACTGACCTCATGCAACCCCTCTGACACATATCCTGAACATCTCCATCTCGCAGTTACTGCAGCTAAGGATGCAACTCATCTTCAC
The DNA here is from genome assembly GCA_013398055.1 of Ifrita kowaldi. Lineage (NCBI taxonomy): Eukaryota > Metazoa > Chordata > Aves > Passeriformes > Cinclosomatidae > Ifrita > Ifrita kowaldi. The sequence continues at coordinate 149,450 of VZRS01005976.1, forward strand.
AACACCCACAGGTGTTCAGGTATCAGGTCCAGCAGATCATCCTTGTTTGTTCCTTGATCACCAGTGAGACAACCAGTAAGAGTTCTGTGGCAATCAGCAAGCACAGGAAGATGAAGGCTCATTCCTGAAGAAGTACCTCAACCACCATGGTGGTCCATATTTCCTGTCCAAACAGCATTCCCAAAAGTGTCCATCTTCTTGGAGCAAGTTCAGATGGAGACCTAACAGCCTAGCATGATGCTTTGCTATGGAAACACAGTCAGGCAATGGGATAGAGCTCTTCAATTTCCTGTTCAACCCACTCCCCTCAAGACCAAGTAACATGACAAACTTGCACTCAGAGTATCCCAGCCACCTGGGTAAGACAGGAGGGTGAAGAAGGAACTGACTACTCTTGCTCTCTACTTGCAGGAAACAGTCCCAAGAGAAATACAACAATTTTTGCTCATTTGCACCATCTGGACAAAATGAACAGGTCTGGTCAGAGACCTGCCTGAGCTTTCTCCTTCCCAATTCTCAGGAGGCAGCCAAAAGTCCACCAATAAGCACCAGAGAGAGGATGACCCTGTAAATCTGGGCGGAGTAAGTTGGCTCACTGAGTAAAATAGTTTGACCTGCTATGCTAACCATAAAGAAACACAGTTAATTTAGCTTTGTAGTTGCTGATGTGTTTTCCTTACCAGAACAATGTTATCACCACAGAAAATGACAACTGAGGACACACCTATAGCACTATAAAAGCATCCTCCGTTATCAGGATGCCATACCAGGTGAATGCACTGCTTACCTTACATCCAGCTCAATGGCTCTATACAACTTGAAACACAGGTTTAAGTTGAATTTTCTCAATTAAAAGCAATCTGTGTTCAGGATAAACCTCATTAGCTGGTGTGCTCCCCGCTGAGCTAACTTACTTTAGATAAATTGCAATATAATCTCACATCAAACCCAGCTCTTTGGTGAAAGGACTCTCAAATTGTTTGTAATATTCTACCTTTCCCTGCAGAGTTAAGAAACACATGGTTTTATTGCAACAACACAGAGAACACTGGAGTCATAGATAAACTGATTTATGTATGAACTTCCTTCAACTCTCAAACTCCATCCCTCCTGATTCTTCGATTTTTAATCTTCCTCTGGAAAACCATTCAATAGGTAACAGACATCTTGAGACAGATTTTCTTTGTAAAGTTGCCAGCACATGCCTTCTTGTACAGTTTCATTCCTTTTAATTACGAAAATCCATATCAAAACGCTTTATTTTGCTAAGTAACTCACTGAATAATTGCTGTATGTCAGCGAAGCCACTTGCTGAAATGCCTGTCAGTTCACAGCAGCAGGTCATAGGGACTCCACTGTGGCAGTGCTATCAGTTATTGCCATCAGTGTTCACCCCTGAGCACAGCTGTGCATGTGGGTAGGCTCTGGAGAGCACACAGCACTGGGGACTGTAAATCCAGGACACAGCTTCTAAGATAACACAAGTACAAATAATATTGCATATCTGATTAGCAGGAGAAAAGAGACTGAATCTCTGCTCTTTGTCGTGTTAGTTTTATACTTTATGAACTGTACCACTCTGCCAACACATCTACATATTGCAGTGTACTCAGACACAATTCAAAAGACATATGAAGGTTATATTTTGCAATTTTATTAAAGTAAGAATGATACTGAAGAAGTCAGATGATTGACTGTGTGTGACAATAGCATGCCTCAAGTAATTACAGAAGAGATGGTGTGAACTAAACATGCTTTAAATACACTAAAATGGGTCCTTCCACCCCAACAGCCACATAGTGACAACAGTTTCCCAAGCACAACTTAAAGAAGCTTTAGGGCTACTCTAAGCTATGCCTTGGCTCTTGCATCTTCAGACCTGGTAGGTCTGACCTGTCCAACAGAAGAATATGTGATTTGTCTGTGCTCCTCTATTCACCTCCACAACATGCTCTGCTCAAGGAAAGCTTTTCAGTCTTCTGAAGACCCTGAAGAAGGGGTGATACTGCTCTGTGGAATTCTGTGGAAATCAGCTTTTCTATCTAGAAAGGAAGAAAATACATGTTAAAAAGAAATACAGGTGTCACTTTGTTCATCAGCAATCATTGCTATGTGTAGCACTGAACATGTTGCTTCTTAAGGAATTACTGAAAACTCTGCAGAGTGTCTGAACAGCTTCACTGGAGAAAGGAGGAGTGATCTGCAGTTTTAGCAGCAACTGTACCACAGCCATGTTAAACTGATCCCCATGAGACCAAGAGACTGCAGAAGGACAAAGAACCACATTATGTTACCAAGTGAAAGGTAATTTGCCTTTATTGCCCAAAAGGCAGCGTGCAGATCAGGGCTGGTAGCTGTGCTACACACCTCACTAATGGTGCAAGCTGGGCTTTATCTGAGGTGCACAGAGGGCACTATGAGCACAGCCTCCTGCAGAAATTCAGAGGAAAAAAACAAACTAATGGTCTGCAATGGTGAGACCAAAAGTGGCAGAGTGGGCTGCCAGAGAGAGGGGCAGTTATGCCACTTCAGCTGGCCCAGCAGCCTGACAGTCAGTGGAGTAAGAGCATTCTGCTGAAAGATTAACCCCATCTTTCACAAACATAGGTTGTAACTCCATAAACAATTCAGTACCAAAGAATTACTAATCCCAAAATGAAAATTCCTATTTGCCTATTCCAGCATAGAATTTAGTAAAACAGATGGTAAAGCAGGAAAGAAAAAAAAAATCACAGAAACACAAAAAATGTAGATTTGACTTTCATTCCATCAGTCTTGAAAAGGAGCTATTATTTATATTTTGAAAGTATTTAAATACAGCAGGGTTTATAGACAGAATTCAGTCCTGATCCAGCTGTGGAAACACCAGAAGGTAACTAAAAAACCCTAGGTCCTGGCATAAGCAGTATGGACAAACCACTCTGTGCTATTTGGAATCCTTTTCTGCCCATCAGGTTGAAATGATATTTAATTCCTGATGCTGGCAACAGAGCAAGTGTTGCTCTGGAAGCTGTGAGAGTAGCTCTGTGCCACAGAGAGGGTGTTCTCTAGAACAGGAGACTTTCTGTCTTTGTCCCCCCCTGACACAGAAGTTCCCGATGGGGCTGTAAAGATTGAGTAGGACTGAGACACAAGAGAGCTGGGATGGAAGAGATTTCCCCCTCAGAGTCATATTCTTGGTGGATTTGGGTACAGAAGGCAATACTAGTCTAACTGCTTTCAAACTCTGAGCTCTTCTTCAGAAACAGGAGAGAGAAAAAAAGTAATTTAAACAACTCCCAAGTTTTCAGCTTGCGTGTGATGTCAAAATCCAGAGCACTGGGTGTCATTTCCCTGCTGATGCTACAATCCACCTCTGCCTGTGATGACCTGCAAACTCTTTTCAAGAATTCCTCTATTTTTCTTTTTTTTTCTTCCTGATGGCCTGTTTCTCCTCCCCCCCTCAGCAAGTGGAATGCAGCAAGTTTATTCAACACGCTGCTCCATTTTGGCTCATTTCACATCATCAGTTTCTGCTTTACAAAAGGAAAGTGACAAAAAGAGACTTTTTGGCTCACCTTGATTCTCATGACCTGTTTTTTTTCACAGTTGGTTTTTTTCCTTCCTTTTTAAGGGAATGACACATCCTTTTGATCCTTACTGGCTCTTTCCTGTGAATCCCAGAGTACTTCCTTCTCTGTGGAAAGAAGTGAAGTACTTTACTTTGACTATACATAAATCAGTAGGATTCCAAATACCTACATAATTGTATTCATACTCTCTGTACTGAACGACTACTGACAAAAGCAATGGGATAACATTTTTCTTTAAAGAGCACTATGAACATCAGGTGCATTGAAAAGTACCATCAAGTGTATTTACAAGTACAGTGTTTTGAAAATGGAATTTGGAGATGACCCCTATTAATGAAATTCAGCTGTAATCAATAACTAGCAATGCCAAGCTTTAAAATCCAGCCTGCACTGTGAAGCCACTGCTGTGTTTGTAGAACGACAGCAAACACACCAAAAGAAAGCACTACTTACAGAGAGGCTGTCCAGGGGTGGAGAGGAGAACCTGAAGACAGAAATCTTCCCTATGTGCTGATGGGCTTCCTCTCTTCTCCTTTAGGTTGACAGGACAGGGGTGTGATCTCAAACTGCTGCTGATTTAAGCTGCGTGATTTGATTTCTTTTTACTGTGGCTGGATGTCTTGAAATCATGTGTCTATATCCCTGCTCAAATGTGTTCAACATTAGCATAGGCTGTGAGAGAGCTCTGGCTTATGGGAATGAGTCTCTCCCTGAGCAGCTACAGGATGAAACCAGTGTTAAGCAGGTATGTCCTGGAGACTAAACACTGAACTGGTCTTCAGTGAACAAAGTACCAAGTAACAGCATGACCTGGTGATGTATCATCAAAAAGCCTGAGAGAATAAACTGAAATTTTATGACAATTTATGCCCCATTTGACTTCCAACGTGTATATCAAAGTCTTCCAGGTCTTCTGCGTTAAAGAACACGTGAGTAACTTCAAAGCAGCTCTGGTTTTCGCTCTGGAAAACGCTGATGCTCATTTTCAACAACAGTGTCAAAAGCCTGAAAAATAATGATGGATTCAAAATGCCATTTGTTAGAACAAAACTCTTTAGATGTGGAGATGTTCTGTACCTGAGAAATCAGAGAAAGAAAATTAAAAATCTACTTAGCAGCCAAACAGCACAAAAATTACACGTGTTCTCTGTGGTGAGTTACTCATTGTATTCACACTCTGTAGACTGCTGGCTTCAGTACTTCCACAGAAAATGAACATGAGAAAAAGTGGTAACATAAGAAAGAAACAAGACAAAGCGAGGCAAGATGCAGAGGAAACAGGAATTAATCAAGGAGAAAAGACTACTGAGTTCTGGCAATTTGCTGGGTGAAGGTACAGGAGGTTAAGGTGCATTTTCTTTTCCAAGCAGGCACTGCACTTGCACAAGACAGGTAAGTGGGGAGCAAGCAGAGAGAGTCAACCCAGGAAAGTGGATGCCAATACAAATCTCAAAGGAAAAAAGAAAGCAACAGCTGCATACTCTGCACTCCTATAAATTCCCTCCCTCCACATAAAATATCACAACTGTAATCAAACAAAACAAATAGGATAAAGAACATTTAGCCAGCAATGTTTCCAAAGTGACTGGAAACACCTGAAAGTCTTTGATAATGAAGAACTATATGATTAGGTAAAAAGAAAAACCCAAACCTACTGATACATCCCCCTTAATACCAGGGAATCTGTTGGATATTCTAACATATATTTTATGTTTATAGGATTAGCCTAGTCAATGCTCCAGAAACCTTGTACAATCAGGCGTAAAAAAAAAAAAATCGAACAGTCAAAAGTAGTTCTTCAAAAGGATCAAACATCTAGCAAAAAATATTGCCAGCTACCTTTTCATGCACCTGTGAGCATCACCAGTCCTCCTTCATGAAAGATTTCAATATTAAACAGTTCTGTTTTTAGAAGGGAACTTGGTGATAAGAGAATTTTATGAGCTGAATACCTTCTATGGCTCAGAGTTGCCATGAGAAATAATTGCAATTTGCTTTTAAGTTCTAGGAACTCCAATTCTGTCTACGGCAGTGCTAAAGAATTATGGAAAACCGTAGATTGAAAGGCATGGCTGGAAGCCACCAAGTCTAACTTTCTGCTTCAGGCAGGGCTTATCTCAAAATTACATCAGGTTGCTCAGGACATCATCCAATCACATTCCAAAAGTCTCAAAGGATGCGGTCCCCACAACCTCTCCAGGGGCAGCCGCTGAGTTCTACCACTCTGTTGGTGAAGAAGCTTTTACCTTACACCCAGGTGGGGTTTTTCTTGCTGCAGCTTGTGCCCTTTGCCTTTTGTTCCTTTTTCTGTTCCTCTACCTCGTGTGCCTCTGTCCTCTCTCTATTATCTCCTCAGGTGGAAGACTGCTATTAGATGCTTCCTCCCCATCCTCCTCCTCCTCCTCACTAGGCTGACCAAGCCCAGTTCCCCTGGTTTCATCTTGCTTACAGGGACACAAATGTCCAAAGAATCAAGAAGGTTTGTGATGTTAATACTGCCAGAACAGAAAACAGCAGATCTCCAGTGAAGACTGCTTTGAACACACTGATCAGCAGATTAAATGTCTGCTCAAAGCTCTGCATTCCCTCAAGCAGGCCTGTCATGATCACTGGCTGTCAGTAAGCTCCAAAATTAGCTACACCAATCAAAATTTTCTCCTTGAGATCCTTGCTGAATATTCACATTCGTCAGCCTAGACAGCATTTGGCTGTCCTGAAAAAGCTGCTCAGGTTCCTGAACATATGCCATGCCCAGATGGTGACTCCAGGAGTGCTTGCTCTGCTGTGCAGGTAGATGTCCACTGAAACAATGTTAGTTCTTGTGGTAGAATCACAGGGAAAAAGCTGTCCAATTCCTCTCCTCTATGGCTGACAGAACCTTCCCAAAGGTGGTTCAGGCCCTTTTCCTCCAGAGCTTCTGCAGAAGCTCCTGCACTGAGTTAGCACTGAGTTAGCACTGAAGGTGACCCGTGAGATCTCATCTCCTGCACCGGTTCTGGCAGTGTCTTGCAAACTCTGGCACTATTTTTGATTGGCTTTCTTTCAGAAGCCCTGAACGGGAAGCTTTCCAAAGAAGTCTCTGCAGGAACCCACTGGGATCTGTGGGGGACACACTCAGTTATAACAATTATAAAATTTGTTTACTTGCTGATAGCAAAGCTCAGCATTTCTTGCCAACATCTAAAAACTTGCCAACATCTAAAAACCTGCCACAGTGGTCATTCTACATTTACAGAGAGAACTTGGTACAGGTGTGGAAGAGAGGCACTGAAGGATGAACCCTGTGATCTGTACAATGATCACACGATGTGAAGTTGAGCCACACTGGCACAGAAATAACTCGTCAGCTGCAGGTGTTTCTTGAAGGAGCTGAAGTGGCTGCCCTGGGCACACTCCCACCTACAATGCTACATGACAACAGATGATACAGAGGGTCTTAGAGGCCAACTCCAGGCATGGTGAAAGAAATAAAATCTGGTGATCCCTGGCACAGTATGGATACCCCAGTTCTTACCTCATTTTAGTAAAAGATTCTCTCATCTAGCTGCATGGGGTTGGCAGATACCACAGATTGAGTGGTATGGTGTTAGTGACATGCATAACAGCAATGCATTTTTGCTTTTAAACCACCAGGAGGAATATTTGCCTGGGATTATTATTAATACTATTCGTAATGTTAAACTCGAGATAAAAATTTACTTTCTGTAATTAACCTGGATTAAACAAATGTTTGAGTTGTCAGAGGTGTTATGACACCTGTTATGTGCTGTTACGTGTCGTGTGGATATTTAAACTGACAGAACTAACTTTCAGTCACTCAGGATTCCTTTCCAACTTGTTTTTGGAGTTACATACATCTATAATTATTATTTCCATATAAAGGATAGGAAACACTTGATTTGGCCAGTTAATAATGGATTTCATTCATCACCTCTATGCTTGAGCCAAGTTAGGTGCCAAGGGAGAGAGATCTCAGCACTGTCAAATCTCTTCACCCCCTTTCAAGGCTTTGCTGCCTGAGCAATGTGTTGGCGTCATGAGTCTTGCGATAGGCAGTTCAAAGCCTGCTTGGCTGTTTCTACAGCACATTTCAAGTAAAAAATGCCCAAAACTTCAAGAAAATAGAGGAAAATTGTGTGTCCCTTCTGATAAAACCAGCAGCTGGGACACTGAGACTGTGCTGACACATGTAGGTGACCAAATGCTGCATCTGAGCAGCCAAGAGGGGTCCCGTGGCCAGGGAGCAGCTACACCCCAGGTCCTGCTGAAAGACAGGAACTCCAAACACGGCTTCACCTGCCTGCATGTGCCAGGCACCAAAGCCTAACACGTCTGGGACCAGCTAAAGGCCAAGAGCTGCTTTCATTGCTACTGAAGAGCACCTTCCAGGAAAAACACGAGGTAAGTCCCACCACTGTGACCATGCCAGCTGCTCCTCATGTGTGGTTGTGTAGATGATTTATCTCTAAATGTAAAAAACACACTCCCCCTCTTTTTCAGCTGCATCTTGTTTGCCACATCACTTCTCTGATTTGCCTTGGTTCCTCCAAATTCCAATGTTCTGCTTCATGCTCCCAGCTGCTCCCATTGTCACTGGAAAACAAATGAATTCTGTATGCCATGATCCCAGTTAATAAGAGCTGCTCCAGGAGTTCAACTTCCTACCTTTTGCCCATCCTCATCATAAGATTATCGAAATTAATCTTCCACTGCTTGCTTATGAGAATGCCAGAGAAGGCAGTACAATTATGAAGATAAATCAGCAATCATAGATTGAAAGTACAGTCTTACTTGCCTGAAGAAACTGAAGGCCTGAGTGGAATTGTAACTAATATCCAGGGGGAAGGAAACTTTGCATTCACTTTGAGAGCCTATGCAGGGATCATTCTTCACAGCAGAAGAAAACAGAAGGGCTGGTGCATGTGCCCCTATTACCAAGGGCTCAAGAGGACAGACAACCAACAGCATCACAGCTATTATGATTACACCAATAATTTTAAGGGACATGGTAGTGGCCATGCTGTCCACAAGGGCAAAATCAGTGTAATAATGACAATGCAAAATGATAACGAGTGTATAAATCCCAACTACCTATCCCCTAGCTGGGATGATAAAGTTGCCAATAACCCCAGTGAATTACCACAGGGCATTTTTACAAGACAGAAGCTTTCATCAACAGGATACACCACATTCTCCATGTATGAATTGGAGACGGCTGTTTGTATAGAAGGATTTGCTCAAATCATTCTTATTTTTCCTGACTGGATAAAATTTCATGTGAAACATTTCACTTTTATCCACGTAATTTGTACTGCTAGTGAAGCAGCTCTTCTGTGGGGTGACAGCTGCTCCCCAACACAGACTGGACCTCTGCAGGTGCCACAATACAGTGTAACAAATGCAGACCCACAAAAGCAAATCTTCAGATCAGACTGTAATAATTGTAATAAAACTATATGGATAAGATGTCAGCCAAATATTCTACGGATCTATGGCACCAGTTTCAGCATTCTGCTCCGTTGACAGGAGATTTATGTTCACAGTTGCGAGGCTAAGAGAGCTCCAAGGCAGATTGCTCAAGTTTTCCCTTCAACTAATACACATTCTTGTCAGGAATGGAACATTTTACACTGATATTTTGTGGGTTAATGTAAAGATACCATTGTTACCTCAGTCTTATTTCAAGATTCGTATAATCATTGAACAGATACTGAATGGCCAAACCAGCTTCTCTTTTGCATGTGAGTAAATGAGAGCTTTGTTAATGATTTACTGGTAGAGCTTTTTTATTCTTTCACTGAGGCTTCTTCAGTTCCAGACTGATCAACCCCGTTGCCACAAAATACATATCTTAAGGACAAGCAAGAACATGTTTGAAGAAATACTTCCTATTAAACAGATAATACTGTCCCCACTAATACCTTATTTTCAATGAAAATAGGCAGTGAACTGAGCAGGAAATCTCTGACCAAGAAGAAACTCAAGCCCTGCTAAAAGCATTTCAAATAGAACACATCAGAGGTGAGAACCTGAAGCTAGTGAGTGCTCCAGTGACAAGGAATAGTGAAACAGAAGGAAACCCCTTCCTAAAGAGGTCTGGAACATCCAGTGAGGAAGCAGGACATCTTCACAACTGCACACTAAAGATAAGGATGCAGGCAAAACCAAATTCCTCACACAAAGTGTCTATAATGCTCTGACTACAGCCTTACCCCTGTCACCCTCAAAACATCAAACTCCCCTTCTACCATCAACACTTCCCCCAGATGGAAGGGACAAATACAACCCCACCATTCTCAACATCCTCACTGGAGACTTTTTAAAAGAGCCTGTGCAGCCCAGTCTATGCAGCATGGTTATCTGAAAGCAAATAAATACACAGGTGACATCCTCTGAATAGGAAATCTCAATTCATCTATTAATTCTTATACGAAGTGCACACCAGCCCCTCAAATACCAATCCATGCACTTTGAGGACACCACTCACGACAGTCACTCAGCACACCAGAAAAATACATCATTTTTGAAAGAGCCACGTGGATAAGAACAGCATAAAGAACAGCTGTTGTAAAAAGAGAGACTCATTGTATGCATTGCTCTCAAACACCATCCTAAAAACTGCATCCAAAAAAATCCTCAAAGAAGTGATCACCTACGGTAAACATCCTACCGAAGGACGGGAAGTTTTCTGCAGAGCCATCCCTGCCAGTTTTAAGCTGGCTCCCAGCCTTGCTAAGCTTATCTCAGAAGGAAGCCTTTTGCGCAAAAAATGAGAACAGAAAAAAACAAGTAAAGTTGTCAAAACCTTCCCTTCCACCTTCCTGTAAGGACCTTCTACCCCAGACACCAGCACTCTAATGTCTCATATGTGGGCTTTCCTGGGAAGTCATATCCAATACCTGGGCCTCCCACACTCCCACAGTTGAGCTCAAATAACTACTGAGACCAGATGGAAGTGGCACAGAGCCCTGGCACACACAAACACACCTCCCTGCTGCAGCTCTCACAAGGTAACCACTCAGTCTCTGTCTGTTACTCCTGATCCCTCCAGCCACAAACCTAGGAATAAAAATTTCTAACATTTCAAGACAGCAAAACACTGCTTCTCTGTCACGCTACAACCTCCCATAGCCTCCACAATCTCCCCCGCGCCACACCCCAGCTCTCTCTTTCTCAGCCTACACCCTCTAGTCATTTACACATGCCAGGAAACATTACTTCTCTTTCTCCAGAAAGACAAGTATCGTATCATTTCTGCCTTCCTACAAACTAGCACTCCCTCGCTGAATCTGACAGCTCCATTTCCTGTCAGAGATGATCTGATACCGACTCACAACTCTGAGGGGTTTTCCCCATTTGCAATCCAGTCTGAAAGCAAGCTGTCACCTTCAAGCCAGGCCTGAAGGTGGCTTGTGTGCCCGAAAGCTTTTCTTCTTTTCAAACGACACTGTTTGGTCTAATGAAAGACATCACCTCTGCATATGTCCTTAGGCATCATGGGCACAGCAACACTGCTGTTTTTATACCGTTTAAAAATCAAGACATATTTACAGTCCAAGTAAACTTTTAATCCTTATCGAAATAACAAAACATGATTTTGAATCCCTAAAGACATGCCATTCTTCCCAAACCATTATGACTGTGGAAACTGGAGAGCTATTTTGTGAGGCCACTGTGAAATTCTGATTATCAGCCTGAACTTTTTACAAGGTGTCACTATCCTCAATCAAAGGTTTGGAAATAGAACAGAAAGAGCTCATTGCCTTTAGAGAGTGAGATAAAGCTAGGAAGATGCAGAAACTCTTCACGCTTAATAAGATAAAAACAGGTCTCCCAATCATCAGTCTCCCTTAACTAATCAGCCAGCCCCAACCTCCGACAGGAGGAGGAATTCCAGAGTGTGAGAAAACAAGTATGGATCAAAACGACTTAACATTCCAATGTCTTCACTCTCAACTTTCTATTCACCATTACAACTGACTCTAATTGCCCTTGGTAAGTATCCCACTTGATACAATTTCAACATTCTTCTATTCATCTTTTCCCTCCCAGAGTTGTGGTTTTTGTAGGAATTAAGGCCCAAATCTTGAGAGATGTAAGAAGCCAGCAGACACACTCTTCTGTTCACTCCTAAAATTCACATCGTGCATAGCCACAAACAAACTAATAATACTCTTTTCCCATTTAAGATAGAACGCATGTTTAGAAAGCACCTCTACAACTGTATGGGAGGTGAAAGTTCCACCAAGTAAATACTTTCTAGTTGAAAGCCTCTCAGTGTGTCTGCATCCAACTTATCCTTGCTGGGAAAGATGACCTGCACTCTTACCATCATGATTAGAATTTCCCAGGGTCCATGGCTCATCTGAGTCAAAGTGAGTGTCTCCTCCAATTCCCGGTCCAGGAAAGTAAGCGTGAGCCAGGAATCCACCTTCTCCATCAAACGGAGAACTGTCTCCATGGAAACCAGAAGCAAAAAATATCATAATATCTGCCTCCTTTCTGTCATTTTTAATTTCATGGTAAGGGACCTCTTCAAAGGTAAGTGGTGTCACTCTCTGCCAAACATCAAAGGCCTGACGAATGGCTCTCCTTGTATCAATCTCGCCAACCTTGGGGGTGTAGTTGTGTACACTGTGGGAATGAGAAAGAAGGGATGTTTCAATTTGCAGAATACATTGGACACTTACCAATATACAGCCACACAGTTTCAACTTCCAAAGGGAAGTTTTTTTGCAGACACTACTCTGTGCATGCAAAGTTTGGCTATTACAAAGAAAGTTACCAACAAAACTACCACCCTGATCTGAAGTCTACATTTATTAACAAGAATCTTCATAATGCTTTGGTTGATTCTGGATCACTTCCTGAAAACCTGGCAACCTTTCAAATCTGGGTGTAAACAGCTGAGTAATTTTTTTAAAAATGTAAATTACTTCAGATTTTGTCTGAAGTTATGCTCAGATGGAACCTACTACATGGAAAAAACCGGACCACTAAAATTCATTTTGAGAAACAAACTTCTGGTAAACTACACAACCTTACTTGTATGACCTGCTTCATTCTCTGAACTACTTAAAGTATTTTACAGCTCATAAGAGTGATGGATCTGCTATTTTTGTGCAGGCCAGTCCAAGACAGCTAAAGATACAGAGTTTGGGGAGAGTAAGGGGCATTTAACTGCACATAAATTTCCCATAATTCTAAACTTTATCTTAAAAATGCTGTTCATGAGGTGTTTTGTGTGTGTGCGCATATAATGGCCTCATGATCTATTAAGCTTGACTTAGGGAATATGAAAAATCTATGTCATGGGAACAATTTTCAGTCTTTAATGAAGCTGGCTCAATTTGATGTAAACACACTGTAACACATTCAGTGGTGAATCAAGACACCCATCACTGGAATGCACACTACAAATACTGAAATTGGAAAGCTAAACAACTACTGGTTTGACAAAGGCAGCAGTGCAGCCATCTGCCAATCTGCTTCTCTTGCTTATGCATATGCTTAAGACATATTTTATTTATGTGATTCCATACCACTTTTCCCTAAGGTCCATAAAAGGTTAGAAGAAGGATCTGACTCTCAGACCTTCGCGTACAAAAGGTGTCCCTTTACAATTTGAGTTAAAGTAATGATTATTGGCGGAAACTCTGAGCTAGTCCCCAGAACAAGTCCCTCCTCCCAGTCTCTGCAGTCCCTCACCATTACTTGAAGCATCCTCCTTCTTTCTCAGAATTCTTGGCAAAAGTGACAAAATGCCCCAGGTCCCTGATCCTCTTTCCCTTCACACCATCATGTCCTTTCCTACACATTCTGGCACTTTCCCCATGCTGGTCACCCACATTTCTACCTCTTCACCGCAGACTCTCTTTCTGTCTTAGTCTTACCCAGATCTTCTCCCTAATGCCTACATCCCTAAATTTCATTCCTTTGCAATTTCCTTTCCCCCTCCAAAAAATTTAAAAGGCTGTAATTTCAATTAGAGAGTGGGTTAATTTTATTTTGAAGTGACATTCTTATTGCCAGAAACCTCCACTGGCCATTTTTCAGCAATTGCCTTTCAAAAGCTCACAGCCTGACTCAGAACACGTCTCTGGGAAACTACTGCCCCTCTGTAACACTCTCTTGACACCTGTAGCTACTCCAGCTGGCCTAACCTCAGCTGGTCTAAGCCTGGACAAAAGCAAGAGGTCTACTACAGGAGCAAAAGTAAAACCTTCGCAAAAATAAATGTTGCAAATCAGTAGAAGGAGAAAGCATCTCACCCCCAAACAGTGATGTTCCTTCTGCTTTAATGGTTTGTTAAAGGTGACACATGATCTAAAGGCTGGAGCCTTAGATTTCTAACGGAAGAAAAAGGGCCTTTTACTAAGATTTTCCTGCCAAAATTACACAACTGATGGCTGGGATTTAGGTGCCTTTACTGGTCAGTTATTTTCTAATTGATAACACACTCTTCAGTTACTCCAGTGCTTTGAAAATATTCCCCTCCACCACATTCTGAGAATGAAAGCCTGGACTAGGCATTACAGGGAGGATCCAATTTCAGTTTAAAAGTACTTACAAATTCTGCATGCCAAACAAGTACAGACCATTTTTTCCCCATTAAAAAGGGGGAGGGAGAGGGCTGTACCTGTAGGTAATGTGCTTCTGTCTCCACTTCTGGCCAGTGAGGGCATACCGCTTTTTCCTCCGGCTGTGACGTAGGTGGGGATGATCCGGAACTCCACACCGAGGCTTCTTCATCCACCTGCAAGTAAAGGAAAAAAAAAAAGCAAGCTACACAAAGAGTTTGGAAGAGAGATTCTAAAGAACTCAAGAGGTGACTGGAAGTCCTCTGAGAGATGGCCAATGCTGACTCCGAGAAGGGTTCAGTCCTCCCTCTGTCAGGTTTATCCTCTTAGCGCAGGGCTGTGCACCCCACCTCTGCTGGCAATCCACACACCTCAGCACACCAAAACCACTTCATTTTTTCTTTTGGAAACACAGATTCCAGATCAGGTAGCCCCTATGCTTGACAAGAGCCTAATGATGATAATGCCACAAGAGACCCAAATCAAAATCGCAGATGGGTGTGCCCTGGGATCAAACTCACCTACCACCTACTGGATCCACTCTCCGTTTGGTAAAGTGCTCCTGTGCCACTGAAAAAAGAAATCCAGTTCATACCTCACTAGGTAAAACTGAACAAGTGCAAACACAACCCTCCCAGATAATAACTAAGGCTTTCACCTGGAATGACCAGACCAGATCCCTCCTGTCTCTGGGTCACACACACCAAATTCCTTTAGGTTCTCCCCATAATCCCTGACTCTTGATGTTGCTCATGATGTAGGAAACTCTAGTCTCTATTGCCAAGCGAACTGGAAGAGCAAAGGATGCTGTCTCTTGCACAGGGATCCAGGCAATATTATCAGAGAAGTCCACTCTTCTTCCCTACCTCCTTTACCTCCAGCCTTGACAGATCTTTCGTTTCTTTCTTGCAGCAGCTTGGGGGTGGTCAAACACTGGCAGAAGGTGCCCAGAGAAGTGGCAGAATCTCCATCCTTGGAGAGGTTTTGGAGATATGCAAAACCCACCTGGAAATGATCCTGGGCAACCTGCTCTAGATGTCCCTGTTTTAGCAGAGGGTTGGAGTAGATGATCTCAAGGCTTTCCTTCCAACCTCAATGATTCTGTGACAGAGAATCAAGGAGAAATACACTGCTCCTCAAAATACACTTGCTCATGCGGGCACACTCCAGAGAAGCCAGAAGTGGCTTATGGAGAAACAAATCTGCCCATCACTGCATGGGGCAGCTGGGGAAGAAGGAGACAAGGACAGAGACTGAGGAACTACAGGTACTGGTCTCCACAGGTCCCCAGTCACATCCTTTAAGATTTTGCAGTGCAGCCCAGGACAGGAGAGCAGAGCCCAGGAATAACACAAGCAATCTCTGGCCACAGCCTCCCTAAGGCACTGCCTCAGCCACCGGAATTCTTCAGGCATTTCATGCATTTGGCCCACTTACTCTGACGGCAAAGGCAAGTGTCCAGTGTGACACAAAGCCCTTAAGAACACTTTGCAGGAGATGCCGCTGCCTCATTACACACAAGAAAAGCATTGTAGCCAGTCCTGGCCCACTTCTCACACAGGACACCAAATTCTCTCCCTCCTCCTCAGTGAGGTTTCTCCCACATCCTTGGTCACCCAGGGGACAACTTCTGGCCTCCAAATGGAGACATTCCTCCATCAACTGCAGCCAGCCAATGGCAAGTAGTCCATGCTACTGCCTAAACAATATACATCGTATTCACCAAAAAATATTAGCCCCAGACCTTCAGGAGAGTCTCCCATCACCAGTAGATGGTTTATGAGACTTTTTGCCAGGACACCTTTTAAATTTAAAGCAACAGACAAAGAAACACTGTGCCTCACCAGAACATTCTTTCAGAACACATACACCTGCTCCCAATTCAGGCAGCCACGCAGCCCTTTCCTGATTCCACTTCCTATATGTAACTCTGGTTGCTTATAAATTTCAGTGCAGTCATCTGTCATCGTCTTCCCACCAAGAACAGAGCAAATGTGAGTTGTTATACACATTGCACCGTACCTGACAAGAACCCAAGCTGTGTATATAAAGGCAGCACAGATCTTCCCCACTTACATCACCTCACATTTATCAGCACTGTACATCTTTCAGAAATCCAGGCAACCTGTGGAAATTGGATCTGTCTTGCCCACACAACTGCTGCCACCTTCAAAGAAAAGCAGTACATCTAAAATTTGCTTTTAGAAGTATCAATTCAACCTGAACACACTGTGTGTTTCCAAGTGTCCTTTATTTGTGGTCTTTTGCACTGCTTCTAGCCCTTTCCTAGGGAGACCTCACACTTACTGTCACCTGTGTTCTTCCAGATATTTCCTGAGTTTTCAAGGGTTTTTTTAAATTCCACTCATATGTTATGATACAATGTTTTTATTATAACCTTACACAAGCCACAGTGTGAATCAGGTTTTCACCTCTTGAGCTTCATGGGAACTCCAGTAGTCTGAACATCACCATCATCAGGCCCTGACTATAGTCAGAAAAAAGCCTTCTGTTTTATCCTTACTAGTATCATCTAGAAGACAAAAAACCAACAGAGCAGTACTACCAAACCAGCCTACATGTGGAGAGAAGTCACTGGGGCTGTCCAGGGCAGTGCTGACACACCAGCAGGACCTCACACCTCAGCATCTGTTTCCTGTAAGAACACACCTTGCCAAGTTCCCAACACTTGCCCTAAGCCCAGCTGGCCACAGGAATTCACCCCCACACAGCTCAGTTCCCTGTTATCAAAGCCAGAGCTGCACAGAGACCCCACAGAAAGTGCATTCCCTCCAAGAGTCAAATTCCCTGCCCCTTTGCCAGCTCCAGGTACAGGCACAGGGCAGGAGGCTGTTCCAGAGGAAGCTGAAATACCAACACCTGAGGCTTCAAGGACTTCTTGAGCCAAAGCTTCCAAGGTAGAGTTGCTGAGAGACTCATGCTGCCCATGGCCCCTAACTCCCCTCTCAACCCCATTTCACTTAGGCCTGTCTGAACCCCCATATTCTACCCCTGTTTGTTCCAGAGCTCAGCTACTGCCCGTCTGAAGCCAGGCAACAGAGCCCAGCTACCTGGCTGGAGCTCAGCTGTCGATAGCCTGAGCTAATGCCAAACTGAGAATGTTTATCTGGATCAGTTCCCTGATTCAACTTGCTTCCCAGACATATGGGCCCTGGTCTGATCACATGGACCAGGGTACAAATCTAGCCATCTCTCCTCCTCTCAGCAGGGCAGGTCTGTGGCAAAACATCCACAAAGCTGTAGCTCGCTGCTGTTAATCATCTGTAGCTTATGACAGTCATTCTCTACTGAGCAGTTTGGATAACCCTCTCTGTGTTTCAGGGGAAATCATCACATCAGAAACAACAAAAGATAATTACTTGAAGCAAGATTCAGACACTTACGGTTGCTTCCCCCCCTCCCTATTTTTTTAAATGGGAACACTGGATCATCAAAATTTATGCTTGGCACTCTTGAGGCACAGACTATTGCATTCCTCCAGCTGCTTGGCATCAGAAAACAGGCAAATTCCAAAAGCAGTGACATCCAGGTCTTGTCCAGACACAGCTGCTTCCCCCAGCTCAGGCTCCAAGCCCTTCACAAGACTCTCCTAAAGAGAGGAAGCTGTCACTCTCAATCCCCTACTCTTGAGCTGGTGGGAGTGGTATCTTTAAACAGCTCTGGTGCACCCCAAGGTGAGAGACCTGCACAACAGGCTCAAGACAAAGCACAAGACACTTCCAACACAAGTAAGATCATTTCTTGGTTCTCTCCAAGGCCATGTGATTGACCATGACAAAGACAAATCACCACTTCTGTTCAGCACTAGTGCGCCTTCTCTCCAGCATGTTCCTTGCGTGCATCCTCACTATTTCCTTGCCCAGCTGCTCACCAGAACCACAGTTCAGCCCACCAGCTGCAGGCAGACACAAAATTTGCTGAGGCACCATCAGTTGCAGGGTCTGAGGAGGCTGTTTTATATATTCTCCCTGCTCTCTTTACAGGAAACTATATAACCTCAAGACAGACCCTCTGCTGAATGGACCTCCACCCAACTTTCCTCTGGGGTACCAAAAAGCATCACCAGTGGTGGTGTTTCTTTCCATCTCCCACTAGCAGCACTTGCATGGTGGCTTCCACATGCTCGGGTACCAATCTTGGAGGAAAAAACAAGCTCAGGATTTGAGGGCATGAGGGAAAGGAGATGAGAAACTTTAGGCTTCCATAATAAGTGTAAATAGAATATGCAGAATTTGTTGCCTAACAAAGAAACCACAGAAAACAATAACTTTGCACAACTCCGATTCTTACAGCCACTTTAAAGAGAGAGAACTTATGACACTGATGGACATGACAGAAAAATTCATAGTTGCAGTCTCAAAACTCATACCACAGACTGAAACAACAGCTTAGTAAATGCTTGAGTAATTCGGAACCCTTGGAGGCAGCCTGGTTTGCCAGCTCTTTTCCTTCTGCTCAGCTTCTACAACCAGGTCTGAGGAAGTGACAGCCCAACACGGCCCAGGCAGATAGATATCCCTCCAGCTCAAATGACAGGCTCACAGCTAACAGCAATCTGGACCTCTTTTTCCATTCATGCAATTTCTAGGCAAATTCCACCCTGCTATACAACATATGGACCCACTGACTCAGGACAGATGGAGGCAGAGCAACCCAACATGCCTCCAAAGCACACCAGAGTTTGGTTGCAGCTGAGGTCTCAAGCTTTTGGAGACTTGAGTTTCAGGAGAGGGAACCATCCAGGTTTTTCATTCATCAGTCTTTGGGTGTTCATGCACTGACCAACCCCTGCCCATAAATACAAACTCACTAAAATGTGGGCAACATCTTCCTTCCCTTCAGAAAAACTTTTACCTACTAAAGCAGGTACTCCCACATGCAGTTTGCTCCTTCCTCCTGTCACCCACAAGGCAGCAGAAGCAGCTCCTTAACTTTCCAAACTAGCACCCCAATATCACAGCCCCTTCTTTCCCCATCCCCCTCCAAATCATCAGCATCCCAAATTCAAGCTTCTACATACCAACTGCACACACAGAGCCTTGCTCGATGGCTCTGCTTCAGCATTCACCTACAAATTGCGTTATTAATGGCAGAGATCTCAGATGGAAAATTCCCGCCTTTAAAAAGCATTTTGTTTTCAATGCATTTGAAAAGCAAAAAGGATTGTCTCTCAATGGAGAACAAGGAGCTCTTCCTGTGAGCTAAAGGAGGGAATGTTACGTTCACTGGAGAGGTAGTCCCAGCCCAGGATGATCCCCTCCTGTCCAATTCACTAATTTCTTCTGTTTCTCCCTCTTCTTCCAGTCTGGAAGGCATAAACCCAAACCCCTTTGTTCTTTACATTATTTGGTTACTTTGTGGCCCTTTCTTTTGTACTACCATGTCCCTTTTGCCAGCAGTGTGCCCTAAGAGGAGAGATGAAGAACCAGGCAGAGCATGCTCTGAAAGGGTCTGCTAATGTAGCAAGGGGAAGGGACAACTAGGCAGGGCCTAAGCAAGTTCCATTGGGCTTTTTCTTTTTGCTCACCAGGAGATGCTTTTTCCCCCATAAAGCCTTAGGAAAACCTTCTCTGCATTCTGCTTTAGTCAGCAGATGCTCCCCAGACCAACAGCACATGGATCCAGCCACTACACGACACCCAGGCAATCGGACAAGGAGCCACTTCCACACCACCCTTTACAGCCCATATTGAAGAGAAGACTAAAGAACAAAGTCCCTCCAGCCCTGGTGATTTACACTAATGCTTCTGAGCTGCCAGAACTCTGATCACAAACAGCAACACATGGTCAACATACAGCAGAGAACATCTAATGTCCAAAAAATGGCAACTATGGGCAGCTAAGTAGCCCTGACTATCATCATCGGACTACAATAACTCACTTCGGTTCAAACGATGGATCTCCACTAATAGCATCTACAGAGATACACAAATTCAATTAATTAAGAAATAGATTAGAAGCCATTTCTGGAGCCAGAATTTTAATCTAAATTCAGACAGAGATGGAAATAAATGAAACCCTTGATGCCCTCCACTTTCAGAAGCTCACAGGATTCACGCTTTGATTGTGCACCAGCAACGGGGATCTGTGTTCAAAGAACAACAGTAACAAGAGCTTCTCCTCACACTCACAAAAAATACTGTTGCCAAAAAAAGAAAGTGGAATTGTCCACGTGTTTTTGTTAGAGACACCTTTCAATAATCAAGACTTTTCTGGTACAGTCAGTCAGGCAAATCTCTCCCTTTTGAGGACTTCTTGCACCTGGAATAATTACCCAGGAAATATGACCATGTTTCAAGAAAGACAAAGACAAAAGTAGCCTATATTAAACTTACTCAATAGTTGTCTGGTCCAAAACTCCTGTTACTGGGATTCCATAAAACTGTTGCATAGTGGCAACTGCAGACTGCACAGCTTTTCCCGACTGCAAGGCAGACATTTGGCTATCAGATGGAAGTAAGTAGCCGTAAGTTTTTAACCAACCCTGAAAAGAAAGAAACAGATGGCAAGATGCCACAGTAAGTTTTCAACATAACAGTTCAGAACATTTCCTCATAAGAAAAAGTGACAAACTAGCCCAAAAAATTCAGCCATCTCTCTTTTTTTGGTTAGGTTTGGTAATATCAGCTGATTCCTAGGAAGGGCTGAAGACCCAGCTTAATATCACCTTTCCTGATGGGACAAGGCAGACCTGCCAATTAAAAATGAACATCATTCCTACTGAGCAACTGGGGCAGACTTAGGTCTTTGGAGCACCAGAAATGCCCAAGAAGCTTTGTTCTTGTTCCAGGGACTTCCTGTGCACCCTGTCCCCTTGCCATCATGAGACTCCTCAGTCCCCACAGCAGCAAGCTCCCAAGAGCCCACTGCCTACCACCCACTGCTGTCTCTGGACCATCATTCCAAGGAAACAGCTTAACAGCCCTGAGTCCAGCTTTGCACTTGCAATAAGCAGGGGAGTAATTCTAAAAAAAACTCAAATGAACCAAACCAAACAAATAAACAACAAAAAAAACCCCACGCTCAGAAAGTTTGAAGACTCTGATTAGGTGGGTGTTTCCTCTACCAACAGCTAACACCAGCAAACTGTCAGAATAGGAAAACAGCCAACTCTCCTCAAGGAGTTCTATCCCTTTTCCCTGCCTCCACCTTAAAATGCAGCCTTAGATAAAATCACATGTCAAACTTGTCAAAATGCTAAGGACAGCATTTTCAAAAACACACATTAATTCAGGATTTTTTTTCCTCTCCTGTCTTCCCCTTCCTCACTTTGAAACGGGGAGAAACCAGAATACTAAGTAATAATAATAGAATAAAAATTTGTTTTCATAAGCCTTTCCCCATAACCTTTCATGCACACCCCCTAGTGCTTCATTCTTCTGGTTGATTCAATACTTAGACCGGGATTATTATGAGACCAACATATATTCCATAAGCTTTTTCCCAATCCATCTGACCCACAAGACAGTCCTCACCACATAAGCACTGATAAATCATCTGCATGCACTGTTCTCCCACTGACAGCATGATCTCTCTGGGAAGGGGGAGAAAAGAGCCTTGTTCTCCCTTAACATAACACAGCAGCAGGAAAGGGGCTCAAGTCGGGAGAAGCACAAGTGAGGGAACAATCCCTGTTTCTTTGTGGCAACAAGATGATGCCAGAAGCCATTAGGGAGAGAGAAAGGCCTTGCTTCCAAAGCAGGAGAAAGAATCATAGAAGGATTAGAAGCCCATCTCATTCCACTCCCCTGCCACGGGCAGGTGCACCTTCCACTGTGGTCTACTTGGTTGCTCCAAGTCCCATCCAACCTGGCCTTGGACACTTCCAGGGATCCTGGGCAGCCACAGCTTCTCTGGGCAACCTCTGCCAGGGCCTCACCACCCTCACATTCCTTCCCCAACATCCAGTGTAACCCTGCCCTCTGGCAGTGGGAAGCCATTCTCCCTTGTCTTATCCCTCCATCCCTTGTTCCAAGTCCCTCTCCAGCGCTCTTGGAGCCTCTTTAGGCCCTGGAAGGGGCTCTGAGGTCTCCCCGGAGCCTTCTCTTCTCCAGGTGAACACTCCCAGCTCTCCCAGCCTGGCCCAGGGCAGTGGAGCTCCAGCCCTCAGAGCATCTCTGTGGCCTCCTCTGGCCTTGTGCCAGCAGTTCCTTGTTGGCCTCGTGTTGGGAGCCCCAGAGCCAGAGGCAGCGCTCCAGGTGGGGTAGGGAAGCGACATGAGAGCATGGGCTGGGCACGCCAAAGTTCACCAAGGGCGGGCACCTGCAGTGCTANCGGAAGGGGAAGGGGGAAGGGGGACGGGGAAAGAGGAAAGGGAAAGGGAAGGCGGGCAGCGGAATCGGGTGCTTCCTCTGCCGGTCGGCCCGGGGCTGCCCCGCGGGGAGCACCGCCGCTGGTCGCCGTGACCGGCCGGCGTGTTGCAAAGCGGGGAATAACCAAAGTTTTCTTAAGAAAGGCTGTTCGTTGGTGTTCGATCTTTGAGACCATCTTCGGAGAGAATGTGATGCCAGCTGCGGGTAGCCGACAGCAGGGCAGCTGGAGGGGCAGTCAGCAGGGACATTTCTCAGGAAATGAGGGCTATGCTGTGCAGAAATTTACTAGCTCTAACTTGCGGAAGGCCTTCCCAGATGAATTGCTATGTCCCAGAGGTAGCGGGCGGCGGATCAAGCTCAGCCACGAGCTTCACCAGTCTCTCTCCTTTCAAATGCACCCCATTTCCCAGGGCACTTGTGGCACATCAGGATCAGCAGTACTCACCCCGACACCTGCACAGCCAGCCCCGTCTCTCGCAGGCGGGAGCCCTTCCTCCTGCCAGGCCAAACCATAGCTCCCTCCCATTCCCCGGCAATTCCGTCTGCATGCAGGGAGGGCATTGCTCGCTGCAGGCAAGCCAGTTCTGCTCNAAACCCCACGCTCAGAAAGTTTGAAGACTCTGATTAGGTGGGTGTTTCCTCTACCAACAGCTAACACCAGCAAACTGTCAGAATAGGAAAACAGCCAACTCTCCTCAAGGAGTTCTATCCCTTTTCCCTGCCTCCACCTTAAAATGCAGCCTTAGATAAAATCACATGTCAAACTTGTCAAAATGCTAAGGACAGCATTTTCAAAAACACACATTAATTCAGGATTTTTTTTCCTCTCCTGTCTTCCCCTTCCTCACTTTGAAACGGGGAGAAACCAGAATACTAAGTAATAATAATAGAATAAAAATTTGTTTTCATAAGCCTTTCCCCATAACCTTTCATGCACACCCCCTAGTGCTTCATTCTTCTGGTTGATTCAATACTTAGACCGGGATTATTATGAGACCAACATATATTCCATAAGCTTTTTCCCAATCCATCTGACCCACAAGACAGTCCTCACCACATAAGCACTGATAAATCATCTGCATGCACTGTTCTCCCACTGACAGCATGATCTCTCTGGGAAGGGGGAGAAAAGAGCCTTGTTCTCCCTTAACATAACACAGCAGCAGGAAAGGGGCTCAAGTCGGGAGAAGCACAAGTGAGGGAACAATCCCTGTTTCTTTGTGGCAACAAGATGATGCCAGAAGCCATTAGGGAGAGAGAAAGGCCTTGCTTCCAAAGCAGGAGAAAGAATCATAGAAGGATTAGAAGCCCATCTCATTCCACTCCCCTGCCACGGGCAGGTGCACCTTCCACTGTGGTCTACTTGGTTGCTCCAAGTCCCATCCAACCTGGCCTTGGACACTTCCAGGGATCCTGGGCAGCCACAGCTTCTCTGGGCAACCTCTGCCAGGGCCTCACCACCCTCACATTCCTTCCCCAACATCCAGTGTAACCCTGCCCTCTGGCAGTGGGAAGCCATTCTCCCTTGTCTTATCCCTCCATCCCTTGTTCCAAGTCCCTCTCCAGCGCTCTTGGAGCCTCTTTAGGCCCTGGAAGGGGCTCTGAGGTCTCCCCGGAGCCTTCTCTTCTCCAGGTGAACACTCCCAGCTCTCCCAGCCTGGCCCAGGGCAGTGGAGCTCCAGCCCTCAGAGCATCTCTGTGGCCTCCTCTGGCCTTGTGCCAGCAGTTCCTTGTTGGCCTCGTGTTGGGAGCCCCAGAGCCAGAGGCAGCGCTCCAGGTGGGGTAGGGAAGCGACATGAGAGCATGGGCTGGGCACGCCAAAGTTCACCAAGGGCGGGCACCTGCAGTGCTACTAAACACGGACATTACCAATGGCTCCAAACAAAACCAAGCTGCTAAACTGCTCCAAGACCACTTGCTACCCCTGCCTTGGCCTCTGACAAGCACAGCGATGCTGGGACACTTCATTAGGACCAACATCAGCTGCCCTTGAGCAGCGAGGGCAGAGCACAGTAACCAAAACAGCTCGGAGTGGGGCTGCCCTCGCGTATCCCCCTTCCCTCCCGGCCGCACTGGGAGGCGGCAGCGGGAAAGGGTGGGCACCACACGATGGCCACCCGGGCACTCCGAGAAGCTCCTCCCGGGGACTGATGCTCATGATCACACAGGAGGGGCACGGCTGCTTCTCCGGCCGGTCCCCAACTTGCCGAGGCGCGGCCGGAGCAGCTGTACCCGCACAACCGAGCTCAGCCTGGCCCTGCGGGAGATGATGGAAGGCTTCTAGCGGAGGAGGCGGAGGAACCGCTGCCCGCCCGGTTTTCCGGNAGAGAATGTGATGCCAGCTGCGGGTAGCCGACAGCAGGGCAGCTGGAGGGGCAGTCAGCAGGGACATTTCTCAGGAAATGAGGGCTATGCTGTGCAGAAATTTACTAGCTCTAACTTGCGGAAGGCCTTCCCAGATGAATTGCTATGTCCCAGAGGTAGCGGGCGGCGGATCAAGCTCAGCCACGAGCTTCACCAGTCTCTCTCCTTTCAAATGCACCCCATTTCCCAGGGCACTTGTGGCACATCAGGATCAGCAGTACTCACCCCGACACCTGCACAGCCAGCCCCGTCTCTCGCAGGCGGGAGCCCTTCCTCCTGCCAGGCCAAACCATAGCTCCCTCCCATTCCCCGGCAATTCCGTCTGCATGCAGGGAGGGCATTGCTCGCTGCAGGCAAGCCAGTTCTGCTCCTGAGCAGGTTGGCACCTTGGAGCCTCTTCTCACTCAGGTCAGCACTGGAAAGTACCAGCAGCCAGAAGATCTTCCCTCTGCTGCTTCAGCCCTGCAAGATCACTCTGGAGTCTGTTCTGAGTTCTTTTTCTCACGCCCTGTCCTGGACGGGAATGACAAACCCACGTTCCGTTTGGAGTATGCTGTGTACCAGCGGGGCTGTGAGGACGGAGGCAGGCAGTGCTGCATTCCTCTGTCCCCTCTGACCATCAGCCCCTGCCAGGACGTTGGGCAGAGACCTCTTTCATCCCACCCTCACTGAGCACCTGCAGTTGTGCTCTGTAAACTTCAGTGCCTTTCCTTGCAGGGATGTCCCCATGCTCTCAAAATCACAGCCTATGCCAGCTGACATGGGGCTATTAGACCCCTCCCAGAATCTTTACTGTGACTCCAATGCACTACAAGGATGAACGAATCTTTGTTTTTGAAATGATGGAACTACAGAGATCCGGTTAAACCTTCTTGGAGGTGTGAGTTTAACTCTTTCCTTTTCCTTTGCTGCCTGCCCAGGACACTCTGCTGCACCTTGCCTGGTTTCTTACAGGCAGAGCCCAGCAGGTGCACGGCCTGGGCTCTGCTCCAGCTCTCAGGCAGCCCTCTTGTTAAGGAAACTTCCCTGTCTGAGCATCCCGGAGGAACTCTGGCAGTCACACTCCCACCACCAGACTGTTCCTGCTGGGACCAAATCCCCTTCACAGTGGGCGGCTCAGATCAGCCGAAGGGTGCCCCCATTGACTCCCTGCTCTCCCCACTCTCACACAGTCNGGGCAGGTGCACCTTCCACTGTGGTCTACTTGGTTGCTCCAAGTCCCATCCAACCTGGCCTTGGACACTTCCAGGGATCCTGGGCAGCCACAGCTTCTCTGGGCAACCTCTGCCAGGGCCTCACCACCCTCACATTCCTTCCCCAACATCCAGTGTAACCCTGCCCTCTGGCAGTGGGAAGCCATTCTCCCTTGTCTTATCCCTCCATCCCTTGTTCCAAGTCCCTCTCCAGCGCTCTTGGAGCCTCTTTAGGCCCTGGAAGGGGCTCTGAGGTCTCCCCGGAGCCTTCTCTTCTCCAGGTGAACACTCCCAGCTCTCCCAGCCTGGCCCAGGGCAGTGGAGCTCCAGCCCTCAGAGCATCTCTGTGGCCTCCTCTGGCCTTGTGCCAGCAGTTCCTTGTTGGCCTCGTGTTGGGAGCCCCAGAGCCAGAGGCAGCGCTCCAGGTGGGGTAGGGAAGCGACATGAGAGCATGGGCTGGGCACGCCAAAGTTCACCAAGGGCGGGCACCTGCAGTGCTACTAAACACGGACATTACCAATGGCTCCAAACAAAACCAAGCTGCTAAACTGCTCCAAGACCACTTGCTACCCCTGCCTTGGCCTCTGACAAGCACAGCGATGCTGGGACACTTCATTAGGACCAACATCAGCTGCCCTTGAGCAGCGAGGGCAGAGCACAGTAACCAAAACAGCTCGGAGTGGGGCTGCCCTCGCGTATCCCCCTTCCCTCCCGGCCGCACTGGGAGGCGGCAGCGGGAAAGGGTGGGCACCACACGATGGCCACCCGGGCACTCCGAGAAGCTCCTCCCGGGGACTGATGCTCATGATCACACAGGAGGGGCACGGCTGCTTCTCCGGCCGGTCCCCAACTTGCCGAGGCGCGGCCGGAGCAGCTGTACCCGCACAACCGAGCTCAGCCTGGCCCTGCGGGAGATGATGGAAGGCTTCTAGCGGAGGAGGCGGAGGAACCGCTGCCCGCCCGGTTTTCCGGCCCACCCCGCGACACCCAGCGCACATCGCGACCCCGGGACGCCGGTGGCAGCCGCGGCCCCGCCCGGCCCCGCTCGCGGACCTACCCGGCCGGTGCTGGTGTCGGCGGCGG
>VZRS01005982.1:0-26943 GCA_013398055.1 Ifrita kowaldi
ATGGTAACAGGGGTATGGGAACATGTCAGCAGTGTAAAACTTACCTGGTCGTAGCTCTGGTTGTGGGACAGCAGGTCAGTGTCTACAGTGGAGATCTACGTCGTGTCCATCTCAAGACTGGGCTTCTTTAGTCTTTGGGTTTTTCTGCATCACCTCCAGGCACGGCTGTGTCTTTGGGAGCAGTGTTTGCTGGGCCGATGTAAGGNTGGGAGCAGTGTTTGCTGGGCCGATGTAAGGTTTTATGTTCTTGCCTGGAAGCCACCTCAGGCCTGATGGTGTTGATACACAGGCATACCCCCTCCCCCAGGTTATTAAGGGAAAAGGGCCCAGTATTTGTTGGCTCTCAGGATCTTTGATCAGTGTCAGCAGTTTCTCATCGAGCTTAGCTCGGGCGGAATTGGAGAAGTGCCGGAATACAGGGGAGTTTGGCTTTGTGGATGAGCAGTTTAGGAAATTTATCATGAAAAGGGCTTTACAGAGCCTCTCAATGGGAGAACTGGTCTCTGTCCCTCCTCGCTGCTGATTGAGGACCCACTTAATGGTGCTGTGGGTCCTTTCAACAATTTACTGTCCTGTAGGGGAGTGTGGTATGCCTGTGCTGTGCTTCACCCCCCACTGATTGAAAAAATCCCTGAATTTGTGGGAGGTGTAGGCAGGGCCATTGTCAGTTTTAATTTGTTCTGGGACACCTAAGGTGGCAAACGCCAGGAGAAAGTGCCTGGTGACATCTTTGTCCTTCTGTCGTGCATGAGCCAAAGCAAACGCTGCTCCTGAAAACATGTCAATGGACACGTGTATGTATTTTTGCCTGCCGAATGCCAGATAGTGGGTCACATCTGTCTGCCACAACTGGCAGCTGTTGAGTCCTTGGGGATTAGCCCCGGAGCCCAACGATGGAACTCGGTGCTGCTGGCAGTTGGGGCATGTGGCCACTATCGCCCTCCCTTGGTCACACGGTAGGGGGAACATGCGCATGAGGGCTGGCACATTCTGATGGTAAAAGCTGTGACTCATCTTGGCCTGTGCAAAGATATCAGGTATATTGGCAGTCTGCACAGGCATGGCCAGGGCATCTGCTCTTCTGTTGCCCTCTGCTATGGGCCCTGGGAGGTCGGTGCATTATATGGAATGGTTGCTTTTGGTGGGAGAGGAGGTAGATTAACTTTGAAAGCAACTTATGTAACTTTGGGTTTGACACCTCTTTTAGCAAGGAATATTCAGCTCTGGCAACTACACTGATCACATATGCCAAATCAGTGACCAAATTAATCGACTCTTTGAATCTCTCATAAGCCCTGACAACAGCCACCAGCTCTGCGGGGATCCTTCAACAATCTGGACGTCAGACTCCCACTTCTGCATCTTTGAATATTTCCAAGTCATCACTGACTTGTAGGATCCCCCCAAGCAGTCTGTAAAAATGGTCAGGGCCTTTAGAGATGTTTGACTTTGGAGTGATTTTGGGACCAAATGGAAAGCTGAATTAAAGAGCTTATGAGTGGGATTGTGGATGGAAATTTGGCCTGTGTAGCTGTCAAGCGCGTCCTTGTTGTTCTGGAGAAAATGGTCCAGAACCCCAGTGGTCAGTGGGGGCTAAATGCATGTGAAATCACACCCCGCAAGGGTGCGGAGGCATGGCCTGGCTTTAATAATGAGCTGAGCCATCAGCTCTTGAGTTGTTGCCATAGTCTTAAATAGGCTGATTGTGTAAGAAGACCTACTTGATGATAAGGAGTGGTTCTTTCTGCGTAGTGTCCCACTGAAAAATTAACTCATTGAACCTGGGCGACTTACCCAAGACAATGAGCTGGAACGGGAGAGTGGGGTCAGTCCTGTACGCCTGCCAGGAAGACAACGCTTCTTGGACTTTTGTGATGGATTCCTGGGCCTCAGGAGTGATGGCACGGGGCTAATTGAGGCCTTCGCTGCCTCGGAGAAGATTGAAGAGCTGTGCGAGGTCTTCTGTTGGGATCCCCAGCAGTGGACGCAGCCAGGTGATGGACCCGCAGAGCTGGTGGAGGTTGCAGAGGGTTATCTTGGGTTATCTTTGATGGTGAGCTGCTAGGTACAACGGTCCGCTTGTCGATTCATAGTCTCAGGTAGGTCCAAGGGCAGGTTCGCTGGATCTTGTCTTCTCGGATTTCAAATCCGGCGTCTTCAATACCTTTTATTGTCTTAATTAAAATAGTGTCCAAATAGGACTGATATAGAGAACAAATTAGTATGTCATCCATGTAGTGCAGGATGATGGCATCTGGAAAAGTCTTTCTGATAGGTGAGAGGATGTGGGCTACGTACCACTGGCAGATGGAAGGTGAGTTTTCATCCCCTGAGGGAGGACTCACCAGTGGTACCTTTTCAGAGGGGCCAGCCTGTTTAGGAATGGGACTGAGAAGGCAAACCGGGGTGCATCTCAGGGATGGAGGGGGATGTTAAAAAAGCAATCTTTGATATCTATGACTGCGAGTCTCCATTCCTGTGGCAGCATGGAGTGTGAGGGCAGGCCATGCTGCTGGGGACCTATGTCTTCAATGACCTCATTTATCTTGCAGAGATGGTGGAGAAGTCTCCACCTGTCTTTGCCAGGTTTCTTAATAACAAAGACAGGAGAGTTCCAAGGGCTGTTGGTAGGTACTATATGGCCCTTGGAAAGCTGGTCTTCCACTAGGAACTCTAAAGCGTGCAGCTTTTCAGCTGAGAGGGACCTCTAGTCTGTCCACACTGGACTATCAGTCTTCCATGTCAGCGGTGGGGTGGCAATCCCAAGGTAGCTTGGGGATTTCTAGTTGAGCCCTGCATTGAGATAATAGGTCCTTGCCCCACAAGGTGATACCTGACCTGACCACGAAGGGCCTGATGGTGGCTACCTGACCTTCAGGTCCTGCCACGATTATACTATCTTTGCTGCACATGGAGACTGCAGCACCTCCAGTCCCAGAGATGACTCTGTTGGCTGGAGTCAGTTTCCAGTCCCATGGCCGCTCGGAGTGAGCTATAATGGTGACGTCAGCTCTGGTGTCTGCCATTCCTGGAAGATATGACTTAGAATCTCTGTTAAGCAGACCACACTCTATCATAGGTTTATCTGGGCCTACAACCTCAACCCAGAATGCCATCGGGTTCTCTGGGATCCGGTCTCTATGATGTGGTAATAGAAAGAATTGGGCAATAGCCATTCCTTTATATAAAAACCAAGGGGGCTTATTGCATGAAACAGTTAAGAAAACTTTGTCCTGAGGGCCGACGGTTTGGACTTCTAGAGTAACATAAAGTTCGTCCGGCCCATAGAGTCCATTTTCTGTAATTAAAATGTCTCTTGGGCCATCCGGGGGCCAAATTGTCCTNTGGGATTGTGGATGGAAATTTGGCCTGTGTAGCTGTCAAGCGCGTCCTTGTTGTTCTGGAGAAAATGGTCCAGAACCCCAGTGGTCAGTGGGGGCTAAATGCATGTGAAATCACACCCCGCAAGGGTGCGGAGGCATGGCCTGGCTTTAATAATGAGCTGAGCCATCAGCTCTTGAGTTGTTGCCATAGTCTTAAATAGGCTGATTGTGTAAGAAGACCTACTTGATGATAAGGAGTGGTTCTTTCTGCGTAGTGTCCCACTGAAAAATTAACTCATTGAACCTGGGCGACTTACCCAAGACAATGAGCTGGAACGGGAGAGTGGGGTCAGTCCTGTACGCCTGCCAGGAAGACAACGCTTCTTGGACTTTTGTGATGGATTCCTGGGCCTCAGGAGTGATGGCACGGGGCTAATTGAGGCCTTCGCTGCCTCGGAGAAGATTGAAGAGCTGTGCGAGGTCTTCTGTTGGGATCCCCAGCAGTGGACGCAGCCAGGTGATGGACCCGCAGAGCTGGTGGAGGTTGCAGAGGGTTATCTTGGGTTATCTTTGATGGTGAGCTGCTAGGTACAACGGTCCGCTTGTCGATTCATAGTCTCAGGTAGGTCCAAGGGCAGGTTCGCTGGATCTTGTCTTCTCGGATTTCAAATCCGGCGTCTTCAATACCTTTTATTGTCTTAATTAAAATAGTGTCCAAATAGGACTGATATAGAGAACAAATTAGTATGTCATCCATGTAGTGCAGGATGATGGCATCTGGAAAAGTCTTTCTGATAGGTGAGAGGATGTGGGCTACGTACCACTGGCAGATGGAAGGTGAGTTTTCATCCCCTGAGGGAGGACTCACCAGTGGTACCTTTTCAGAGGGGCCAGCCTGTTTAGGAATGGGACTGAGAAGGCAAACCGGGGTGCATCTCAGGGATGGAGGGGGATGTTAAAAAAGCAATCTTTGATATCTATGACTGCGAGTCTCCATTCCTGTGGCAGCATGGAGTGTGAGGGCAGGCCATGCTGCTGGGGACCTATGTCTTCAATGACCTCATTTATCTTGCAGAGATGGTGGAGAAGTCTCCACCTGTCTTTGCCAGGTTTCTTAATAACAAAGACAGGAGAGTTCCAAGGGCTGTTGGTAGGTACTATATGGCCCTTGGAAAGCTGGTCTTCCACTAGGAACTCTAAAGCGTGCAGCTTTTCAGCTGAGAGGGACCTCTAGTCTGTCCACACTGGACTATCAGTCTTCCATGTCAGCGGTGGGGTGGCAATCCCAAGGTAGCTTGGGGATTTCTAGTTGAGCCCTGCATTGAGATAATAGGTCCTTGCCCCACAAGGTGATACCTGACCTGACCACGAAGGGCCTGATGGTGGCTACCTGACCTTCAGGTCCTGCCACGATTATACTATCTTTGCTGCACATGGAGACTGCAGCACCTCCAGTCCCAGAGATGACTCTGTTGGCTGGAGTCAGTTTCCAGTCCCATGGCCGCTCGGAGTGAGCTATAATGGTGACGTCAGCTCTGGTGTCTGCCATTCCTGGAAGATATGACTTAGAATCTCTGTTAAGCAGACCACACTCTATCATAGGTTTATCTGGGCCTACAACCTCAACCCAGAATGCCATCGGGTTCTCTGGGATCCGGTCTCTATGATGTGGTAATAGAAAGAATTGGGCAATAGCCATTCCTTTATATAAAAACCAAGGGGGCTTATTGCATGAAACAGTTAAGAAAACTTTGTCCTGAGGGCCGACGGTTTGGACTTCTAGAGTAACATAAAGTTCGTCCGGCCCATAGAGTCCATTTTCTGTAATTAAAATGTCTCTTGGGCCATCCGGGGGCCAAATTGTCCTGTGGGGATTTTATACATGCCCTCATTATCAAACTGAATAGAAAGGGGACTCACCAGCTGCTGTTGGGTGCCCACCTGGACCTGTTTGGATGCCTCCGAGACTCGGAGCTCCTGGTCCGCATAGGCGTAATCAGGAATTATCTCCGAAACCTTGGGACAGCAGGTAGGGCAGGGTGGGGCGGCTTGGCATTTGATGTTGTAGCGCGGGGCCGTACTGGGTTTTGCTGGCCGTTTCCCGAATGGTGCTGGTGGTGCTGCTGACAAGTCGGGCAGTCTAATAGTGGGCATCCCACAAGTCAATGAAAGTCCTTGGCCACCCAATGTTCCTGGCAGTCCTTAAGAAAGTGTCCGAACTCCCCACAATTAAAGCATCTTTGTTTTTCCTTGGATGATGCTACCAAGGTTTCAGCCACCCCTTTTGAAACTGCTATCGCAATTGTGTGTTCTGTGGATGTCAGTTTGGCATAGGTTTTGATCACTTCATCTATTGTGGGCTCAGGGTCAAGAGGCAGGGCCCTTAAAATTTTTTTACATGCTGTATTTGAGTTGGCCATTACCAAACTACGTAAAATCTCTTTGTGGGCTTCTGCATTCTTGACTTGCCTCTCAATAGAATTCTTTAAATGATCAATAAATTTAATAAAAGACTTCTCTATGCCTTGTCTAACATCCAAAAAGTTCAAAGTGGGAGTGGCATCATCTGGGGTTTGGAGCAGGGCTGCCTCCACTGCCTTTTTAATATCTCCTAGGACAGCCTCGGGGATGTCTTGGGCCTGGTCCTGGGGGTGCTCGTAGTTAACCTCTCCGCATAAATGTTTGATTAGTTAAATGAGCCTTAGTACAGTCTCCTTGATACGTTTGTAGGAGCCCCCTTAATTGTTTTTTCCATGTTCTTTCCCACAGCATATATTCCACGGGAGAGAGCAGGCATGACACAATGTTTTTAATATCATGGGGCACTAGGGTGACAGTGGAGAGAGAGACCTGGAGCAGGTTTTTAAAATAGGGTGACCCTCGTCTATAGTCCCTGCTGGCTTTACATAGGTCTTTTAACTGCTCATAACGTATGGGTTCCCAGTGGGCATTCCTGCCTCCTCTTGTAAAAGTGACTGGGGCGGCATACAGCATGACCTTATTTGCCAGTTCCCAGTTATCTTCTTTGGCTGCCTGCTTTCTCACCTTGGCCCAGTCATCCTCAGACTCAATGTCGGAATCTGAGAAGTCACTGCTCTCCTCCTCCAAATTGGAGAGACGGTGCCTGGCAGGGGTGCGGGGCTTCCAGCAAGCCGGGGGCGCCCGCTGTGGTGTGGCCGTGATGGCATCTTTCCGGTATCCACCCCCGCCCACTTCCTGTCCCGGCAGCGTGGGAGCCTGAGGTGGGTTGGTTCCTTCAGGTGGAGCTACCGATGGAGGAGGTGGGGACACAGGAGGGAGAGGCGGGGCCTGTGGCTGGGAGGGGACTCCTGAAGGAGGGGAGAGCCTGATGCAAACACGCCCACCAACGCATGGGAGGGGCCAGGGACGGATGATGTAAGCAGGAGCAGGCGGGGGAGGATGGGGGCCCGCACGATTGTGAAATGGCTGCTGCCGCGGCCGCCACATGGCCACCGCCATTTTGTGTAGCTGGATTGGAGGCGGGAGAACTTAAAACAAAAGGAGCAGATGGGATGACGGGGCTGGGCATGCTGCTGACGCCATCTTGGGGCAAATTTGAAGTGGAGAGAACCGCAAAAGTGGGTACAGGCAAGAGGTTTGGGGAAGAACTCAGGACAGCCTGGCCAGCGCCATCCTGGTCAGGGAACAAAAGAGACCTGGAGAAGTCAGGGAGACGGTAGCAACCCTGTGCACTCGGGCGGAATCCGTCTCTCGGTTTCTCTTGAAGCAGGAGAGAGGGATCAGGAATGCAGGGAGGGGGACGCAGGCAAGGGATTTTCCTCCAAACTGTTCCCAACATTCTCAACAGCTTTCTAACTAGTTGGTAAAACAAATAAATTTTTCCCAACAACAACAGCCATGGAACAACCCATTTTAAATTTCCCCTAAAGTGCTTAAGCAACCAAGTAAGAAAAAGCATTAAATCTTCCTTTGAAAAGCGAAAATTCCCGCAAATAAGGGCTTTTAGAAGTTGGGGAAATGCTTCCTGTAGGAGACAGGCTAGCTCAGCCTTCATCTCCCTCTCTTCCCAACACCCAAGACAAAAGAGAAAAATTAAAATGATAGAAAATGACCTGTACACTCACCAGAGGGTCAAATGAAATTCTCAGGGGTGGTCCGCCGACCCCTAGACTGGTATCCTCTTTTCCCAAGAAGATTATTGGTCTCCCTCTCAGAGACCCCTGATAAAACTCAGAAGTTTTCTTCAGGGATATGACTGCACTGAAAGGTGGCTTGCTTCCAGCGGCGAAAAAATGCTGGAGACGCTCCCAGGGACGGTCTGAAGAAGTCCAGGTTTGGGTGCCACAAATCTCTGTTTTGGGCTCTGCAGCTTCTGTGCCAGAGCGCGAGGTGTAGCGATCTCTCAAAAATATCGCCAAAGCCGCTCAGCAGGATCAGCTACAGACACACACACGCGTGCACGCACAAACGCGCAGATACCTTCAGAAATATGGGTCAATGGCAAAGAGGCAGGAAGGTTCTTTGCATAGGTTTCCACAGGAACAGTTTATTACTTCTACACTATGAAGGGTTCTAGAGGCAAAGATCCAGAACAATGAAGAACTCAGGCTTAAGTACGGGAGTGGGG
The DNA here is from genome assembly GCA_013398055.1 of Ifrita kowaldi. Lineage (NCBI taxonomy): Eukaryota > Metazoa > Chordata > Aves > Passeriformes > Cinclosomatidae > Ifrita > Ifrita kowaldi. Next base: position 7,933 of record VZRS01005982.1, read on the forward strand.
CAAGCGCCAGAAACCAATGGTCTGAGGGCACGGGGGTGGTACGAAGGCGGGACAGNGCAGACTGTCAATTTTCAGGCCTCAATTGCCTGTATTGCAAGACGAGATCTGAATCTCAGGCAGTCTTAAGTTTCTAGACCCTATAAATATAAACCTCTGGCCTCTAAAATAAAAAAATAATGGAAATAAATTAACTGATTCTGAAGAGCAGTTGATGCAATGCTCTCTTACTCATTTTTATCCATGTTTATCTCAGTCGTGGATGAGAGACGGCTATAAGGTAAACTTGACAGGGCATGCCACTTGAAATATGTCAAAGGGTTTGGCTTGTTCAAGTTTGGTTGGTTTCCTGTGTGTTATTAGTAGGGAAATCTTTAACATCTTAAGACATAAAATTTGCAGATTTAACTCCTATTGCTAAAGTAGGAGAAATTTCATTTCAAATGGTTCATGATAGAGATTTCAGCTCTTAATACTTAGTGAGGCATTGAGGATGACACACTGCTCTATTCCAAATGCACGAATTATATTGGCAGATGTAACTGCAGGAAGATAAGTGAAGCATCTTATGTTTGAAGTGGAAGTTGTGCAAGTGATGAAGGGCAAATTGTTGGTGGCCTTGTCTCTCTGAAGCATCCTCTGTAGCTTGAACAGACGTTAACTACTCTTCACAAACTACCTGTGGGTGTTTTTAAATACTTATTACTTTCTCCCTCTTTAAAGTTAAAGCCTGCATCTGCCCACCACCAAACAAATCCTTTAAGAATATATGTGGCTTGCTGCCTCTCTGCATTTGGTACTTAGCAGTGAAGAGAGAAGCTTGTGTCTGCAATTAGAAATTAAATTCCTCATCCCCTCTACTGTGTGGGCAGTTCTCACTCCTTCACTCTTGCCCCTCATTGCAAGGCTGAGGCATCTGGTTATCCTGAAAAAGCCTTGGACTCCTAAGACAGACATTTCAACATTAATAGAAATACTTAAAAAAGGTGTTCAGCTTGCATTTTTAAGCACTGAATAATCCTTGTCAAGTAGCTAAGAACTGAAGATGAGTACTTGTTATAATCACCATTTTTTGGCAAAGTAGAAATGGATAGTTAACTACTGAATAGTACCAAGACTTCTTGGGATGAGCAGGTATAATGACCCCCTTTTTGGTATCTGTGGATACAGAAGTCTAATTATAGTGCATTTTTACATAGCAGTTGCATGAGCAGACAGATTTGCTTTTGACCTGTTCTTTTCAATGGACCCATTTAAATCCTCCTGATTTATTCTGCTAGGTGGCACCTCAGTTCAAAGTAGGATAAAATAACAACACTTCTGTTATGAATAGTAATATTTTATTTTCAAAGTTATCTCCAAATTGAAAGGGAGGTGAATAACTAAGCTGAATTACTGAATTCTGAGTGTTTGCACTCATTAAATATACGTTTTCTGGTAGCAAACTAATCACTGCTACTTAACATCTGTCCCTATTGCAGCAGTATTTAAGTACAGTCTCCGATTCTGCATAATGTAAGCATAATGCTTAAAACCCTCATGGCACAAGCTCTCCAGAGATCAGAAAACAGCAGTTTCTTGGCCATTAGCTCCAGAACCACCATGAGTAGCATTAGTGAGAACATGTTTTGCACCATTTGAAGCACGAGAGAGAAGCTGTTCTGCTGTTTTTTCACCCAGAGTAGACTGGGCTGTCTGAGGCACAGATACTCCTTCTGCACAGCCACTGATCACAGGTGTGTTCAGACTCTTAATTCAGCACAAAAAGCTTGCCCGTAGCCACAGAGTAAATTTGGGAGGTTTAGTCAGCCTCTCTTTTGCACAACTTTGTCTTTGGAAGAATAACAATGGCAAAGGTGAACTTCATCCCTTTTCCTTTCCACAGGGAAAGCAGAACAGTTCTATATCACTTGCTGTCCTAGACCTTTAGCATGTAAAGGCTTTTGCCCCCTTCAGATGCCACCCTGCATCTGATGTCACTTTTTCTAGTGCCTCTTGCTGGTGGGGCTGTTTCTGTCCAGGCTGCTGCTTCTCTGCTTAGCTGACAGAGCACTGAGCACTGTCTCCCTCCTGGTCTTGTGGGTCAGTGTGCAGTGATTAGAAGTCTCGGAAGGATCCAATTGAGGAGACAGAGCTCAAGTGTCAGCGCATATGCATGGAACAAACAGGCAGAGCTGCTGGGAGGGTGTCCCCCACGCTTGGCAGAAACAGTGGGTGCTCATCAGTCCCTGGTCAGCAGAATGCTGGGACTGGGACTTCCAGTTAGCATCCTCTGTCAGACTGGGATCTGTACCAGGGCTACCACCCTGAGCAATTCCATGTGAGAACATTTAGCTGTGTTGTCTAAATCTGACAGTATGGTTAGAGTGCCTTGTGCAAAATGGAACAATTCTCTTTCTTTTAGAAAAAGCCCACTGATTTCTGTGTTCTCCAAATCAAATCCAGTGGAAATGCAATTTTGGACTAGTAATTATTTCATTTTAATATTGACTTATTTCTACAGTAGTAGATGATTAAAAATACTTTGAGGAAAAACACTGAGAAACTTGTTCTGGAAATGTCAATAAGAAATTTATGACATTACTATAACACTACTTTTTTTTCTTCTTGTTTCTCTCCAGTAAAATTTGGCAAGGATCCACTGGCTTAGTTTTACAAGACATTGTAAAATTGTAATTATTTTTTCTTCGACCAACTTTCCATATTATGTCTCTGTTGCTTTTCTCTGTGCGTGTAGTGGGTTGACCCTGAGTTGATGGACAGTTTTTTAGACTAATGACGCTTCTCGCAATTTACCTATCTAAACCACGTGGAAAGGCGAGAATTGCTCTTTTGTTCCAGCCTGCCTGCGGGGAGGTGAGGAGGCTCCGAGCCTCCGGGCCTTGCTGGGGCCCCTGGCTCTCTCTCTTTCTCTCCCCTTTTCTCAACGCCGCAGCACGAACTGGGTCACTGGCGGGGAGAACTCTCCCAGAGCTGCAGGCAGCTGGANGGTTTTCAAAAATTGCAACTCTGACTGAAATCCCGTGTTCTGTTATCCTTTGTGTGAGCTGAGTAAAAAGAGAAAAGTACTGGAGGAGGGGGGAGATTTGTTTTAACTTCTTGGTTTTTTTTTTTTTTCTTTCTCTTTTAATTCTATTAGTAATAAAACCCTTTCTTTGTATCACAGCTGTTTAAAGTTTGTGCCTGCTTGGTTTTTCTTTCTTTTAATTTTTATCTCACACACAAAAAAAAATCAGTAAGTGATCCATATTTCAAACCAAAACCACTACACTTTTTGGTGTTTCTGCCTGGTTACTGAATTCAACCCACCTACAGTGTGTCAACCTGAAAAGAGTATCTGTCATATTTATTTTGTGTATTTCTATACAAATAAAAAATTTTATTAAAACAGTGTCTAAACTTACCCTTCATAGAACATTTAGATATTTTTCTGCTGAAAGTCAACAGGCTTGTTGACTAATAGATTCACTCTCCAAAGTTTGGATAACATCTCCCTGAACATGAACAAGACTGCTCTGCAGAGACTATGTGGTGTCCCATTAAGAGCTGCTGGCAGTGAGGATGCAGGTTTCTCTATGCTAATCTATAAATATCTAAACTCTCAGGTCAGAGTTGAGGGCTCATTTTCCTTTTCTGTATGGGCTGTGGCATCTCTTCTCTGACTAGCACAGTGTGTGATAATGTGTGTATGGCAGCTGGGCAGAAATGTGGTGGATTTGTTTTGTGCAGAGGCTTTTGCTGTCATTAAGTGCACCTTTTCTGCCAGGTTTTCTTGCCCAGGAACAACAGGCTCCATATTACCTGCAACTAGGTGGTCATCATAACCAGCTCAACCTTTGGGGTATCCAGGTGAAATAACTATCAAGTGACTCTAAGCACTATGCTATTAACTGAAAAGTTAAAATAACATCATGGCTGTGTCTGACAGCCCTGACATGACATTTTTTAAGTTGCCAGTGCTAAATTAGCTATGTGAATTCTGACAACCCAAATCATGCTGCTTTTCCTCCAAGCTCCTCCATGTACAGAAGGATCATTGCAGTTCACAGGCGTCTCAAGCATGGACCTGGGCTGTGCATTATTCTTGTCTGTTTGAAAAATGTAGGCAATAATGAAGCTTATGTTGTTGACTTAGTATTGCTTCTCAGGGAGGATGTATGTTTGTGGTCAAGGTCCAAGCAAAGTGGAGGAAAAACATGTTGATTTTGGTTGGGGAAAAAAAAGCTGTTTTTGAATGATTAAGGTTCCATCAAAAAATGTATTATATAATCACCACAAAGTGGTCTTTTCCACTCTGTGGGTGACCCATCTATTTTGTTTTGCCCTGGCCCTCCCCAGCACTACCCATGTGAGTACATTTTTTGTATAAACTGCTAGGATGTTGACATTTGGTGTCATTCCTAGTTACATGCTTGCTTTGTCTTTATTTTTTTGAGACATCTGGGGATGAAACTTAAAACTTCCATTGTATCTGTATCATAAATCAAGCGTTTTGGTGGAGGATAATGGTGCACTTAAAACAAAAAAGACAGAGACTTCTATCAATAAAATACCTAAAGAGCAACAGCTTGTCTGCAGCTTGAATTGTAGTTAATTAATTAGAGTCAGAATTTACATATTTAGTATCGTGAACTAGTTTAAAAAACAACAAAGAATAAATTCATCCTTCCAATGCATTTGAACAATGTATGAAAATCAGAACAAAAAAATTTTGTCCTGTTTTTATTTTATGTACATAATTTAAGTAATGTACACCCCTGGGTAAAGCTTATAGAGAAGTTAATTCAACTATTCTATCATTTTAATTCACTCTGCAATTGTTTGAGAAGGATTTGTTAGTGCACTTACTGAAATATCTTCTTTCAGGATTCAAATGCTTCCCACTAAAGTCCATGTACTTCCATGAAATAGTTTTTGTGGGATTTAACCCTGCAGAGATTATTCTCTGCAGGACTATGTTTTTCCATGCTCTCTAGAATGTAGATGGGTTTTGGAGATCTGTGTGGGGATAAGCTTGTGTCCCTTGAACTGCATAAGGGGTGGGTAGTCCCCTTTTTAGCACATAAAAAGTGGCTTCAAGTCTGTCATAGTGTTTGAAGCGATGAGAAAAAAACTCAGCATGGATAAGGGGATGCCCGTTGCCAATATTGTGCAAAGCTAGGAGAAATTGTTTGGTACAGTATAAATTTGCAATAACCATGCCAGGAAGATTGTCTGGCTATAACCAGGTCTGCTCGCTCAGCAGGACAATGTCACCAAACTTTAATGGCATACTTGCAATGAGTGTTTTTGTGGACCAGGCAGCCCCTGACATCAGGAAATATTTTGAGAAGCATGTGCTAATATGGTGAGGACCAGCACAGATTGTCTCAGCAGTATTTATTTAAACAGAGGGAAGTGTGCCACTCGCTATGAGACAGGACCTATTCCCCTGGAAGCCAAGAAGAGTATCAAGAAGAAGACACACTGATACATAGCCCAAGGGGTTTTGAAACATTCCATTAGATAAAGACAGTCATCATCTCCTTTTCTCCCTTCCAGATCCCTGCTTGCTCCTTGAGTACCTTTGTGGTCACTGCTAACCCTGGTGCTCCAGTCCAGAACTATTCATGTACACAGTACTCTGGGTGTCCTGGAGAAAGCAGTGTACCACAGATCTGTAGAACACTAACCTTTGGTATCAGTCTATTAAAATACATGATTTTTTTTTGTTTGTATCAGAAGAGGATTAGAAAGGCTAAATGCTGAAGGAACTGCAGCCTTTTGTTCTGTGGTGCAACACATATGAGTTACTAATTATTTATAAATATGCTTAGTGGCTATGTTTAAATTAATTTAAAAGTAACTGGTCTACAGGATGTGTCAAGAGAAAATTTAATTTTTAATTTACTATGAATAGGCAATAAAGACTGCCCATGTGCCTGAAATGGGAAGGTAAAGTGTTCAGGACCACTAGCAGAGGTCCCAGACTTTGTATGTTTGCAGACTTGCAAAATGATACTGAGCCAAGTGAGTTCACTTCCCTGTGGATGGTATCTTAGGGCCATGTTGAAAAGGCTGCCTTTGCACCTCGCTGTGACCAATGGCAACATCTGGATAGCACTGCTATCACACAGATGTGGAATGAAAGGTCTAAAACTTACTCAAACCCTCTGAGCCAAACACTATGGATCTACTATTAGATTGGAAGAAATACAAATCTGAATTTGAGTCTCTTTAGGTCCTGTATCACCTTTGCATTGATCAATTTTTTTTCCAGAGCAGAAGTTTAGGTCTTATATTCCACCTCATTTGATCTTCAGCCCTGCAAACTCTCCCCTCACCCGTTAGCCACAGCCAAAGAGTGGCTTAGGTACATATTTGTGGTATCCCTGCTGTAGAGCACTTCAGAGATGATCGCTGTGTTTCTAAGTGATCTCACAGTGAAATCATAAATTAATGCAAAGGATGGCTCTGTTATCACCACTAATCAGGTGAAAAATAACTCGGACAAACTTCATTTAATGCACCCTAGATAAATCTATTTCTAAAGGAGACAGCTTTTAGAAATCTCTAATTGCTTTTAAAAGCAAGCTTCATGCACAAAAATATTTTCCTTTAAATAAATATGTGCTTTTCATATTGAAGGTTTTGAGCTTTGCTTTGGGTTCAGGAGCTCTTCATCCTTTTAAACTACATTACTTTTAAAAATTACTACAAAACTAAACAAACAGGCTTCTGTCATGGTTAGGATATGTTCTTCTCTAATAAATTGTCTCCCTGGTAAGTAACTCCATGATTGAGCTCTCAGTATCTCAGGCTTTTCAAAGGAGTGCCTTATAACTTCGGACATTTAGGACTGTTTTTTCAAAACCTTCAAGATGCCTTCTCCATTTTCATTCTCTTATTTTGCTGTCACACACAGAGTTTTTTTAGGAGACTTAATGAGTTTCAGAGATTTCCTCACAGGTTTTACTGCTAGGAAGAATAGCTTCCTAGCTATTCTGAATTAAGAAGAGAGCAGAATAGCTTGAGAGGAGTTATGGGGAAATACCAGTTTGATTTATGGACCGTAAGCTTGCTGTGGACTGTATAGGAGCATGGATTTAAATAAAAGCTACCACTTTTTCTTTGAAGTGAATCTTTAAGGCCACAGTAAACCTTGAAGAGAAAATATAAGTAAACACTATTCTTCCCACTAAAAAAGAATTGGGAGTAGAAATATAAGATCAAAGAAATTGGGTTTAGAGGTGGCACTCTTGCCATATTCTTCTTGTGTAAGGATTTATGTTTGTCTTTGATTAATTCAAACAGGTGCACAGAGAATGAACCAGGCTGATTTTGTAAGGTTAGCACAGCAAAAAACCCGAATTCCTTACGAAGATGACAATGATGCCAAAATATTAGGCCTACAAAAATGAGGGAGTTTCATGAAGTGAATATATGTCTAGTATTCAATATTGAGCTGAGGTTCACATCTTCAGTCCCCTTCTCCAAGTAATGTAAAACTCCAAGGGGTGAAGCAATTAAAACCCATAACCAAATCCTAAAACAACAGATGACAAATTTCCATATCTATCCTCACACTTATGGCCAGTTTTATGACAGTCATTTCTGATTCTGTAGCTATAATTCACTCTTCCCCCCCCCACCCCCCTTCATTTATTATGATGTAAAATATCTTAACTGTCTTAACTTTACTAGAGAGGGAATAATTTTCTCTGAATGAGAGCCAGTGGATAGTGACAATGCTCTTGGAAACATCTGAAAAGGATGCTTACAGAGAAGGGGGTCACAAAACTTTGATTCAGTTGGGTTATCTTTTAACTGTTTAAGATTATTTTAATAATTAATATGGTTGTATAATTGATACAGAATTCTAGGTATGCATTTGAAAGACTTTTTTTCCCCTACCGATATTTTCCTTTCTCTTTGGTCTAATATGTTCTTTCACCTGGATAAAGTAAATTATTTTTTATAGATTTATTGTCCTCTTGTCTCTGTACCTCATCTTCCATATAATGTTCTTCCTTACTGACAGTATAAAGGAGTGATTGGCAATTGTGTTCTCTTTAGAAGACGAAAACACAGCAGAATATTCTGACCAGTTAAAATAAAAGAATAAGGATAGTGAATTTTCAGAATTTATGGGCACTTCACGTACATGAGAGAAATAAGCAACCTACCATCTATCCGAGAAGTTTGATAAACCAGGATGCATCCTAGGGAGTTTAAGACAAATAAATCTTAATGGCAAGGACTGTTGATTTTTCTAGGTAGTAATTCTATTTAACTGGAATGTTTTCCAGTTTATTTAGTGGTGCTCATGTCTTTATCAGTCTCACTACTTACTCCTTACCATGCTAAAGAAGTGTTCACTTTCAGCTTACCTGTAACTCATAAATGCAGTAATTTAATTCTCAGTTCTCTGTCTGTGGTTGATAACTGCCTTATTCTCCACCACCATGCAGTTAATAAATCAAAATGCAGACTTATCAAGACTATAAAAAGTCTTCTGTAGCATATTTCCTTTCTATACCCCAGGCTTATTTTTCATATGCTGCTTTGTAGCATGTACATGCTCCTCTGTAGCATGTGAAAACCGGCTTATTTGAGAAGTGACCTAGGATAACATTTATACATTTAGTTAAAACAGCTGAGACTCTTCCAATGGTTTTGTACTATTATAGTATATAGTTGTTGATATGTACCTTCTTTTTGCTGTAAAGATACTTTACTGTGATAAGAACACTGTGATCAAACACATCTCTAGTTTGCACCTTTTTTTTTTGTAGAATATCTACTCATACCACATAGCTTGTAATTACTTCTTTTGGATAGTGCTTGCCATTGGAAGGTTGCAGTAAATCATTCATTGATTTATTGGAATAAAATTGGAAGAAATTGCTTTGAATTTTAAGTTGGAGTAGACATCTGCATGCTACAGTGCTAAATCCCTCTCTGGCAGGTGCTGGCTCTCTGAGGCTCGTGATTGCTCCTCGACTTCTCGGACTTTTAGGGCCCTGGCTGTCCTATCTTGCCTCGGAGTCCTTACAAAGAAGCTTTTGGGATGCCCATTTTGGTTCTAAATGGAAAAGATATCAGGTGTTGCTGTATGGAAATTTCATAGGTTTGGCTCCTCCCAGTTCTGCTCAAACTCATAGAAACACAGAATGGGTGGCATTGGAAGAGACATCAAAGATCATCCTGTTTCAAGCCCCTGCCATGGTCAGGGACACTGTCCACTAGATCAGAATGCTCAAAGCTCCATCCAACCTGGCCTTTAACACTTTCTGGAATGGGGCATCCACAACTTCTCTGGGCAAAATGGAAATATAGAGATAATAACTGCAAGTGAGTATGATGATTGTAGAGATACAGGCAGAAGAGAGCAATTTCTTTGTTGGTGGACTTAAATGAAAGGGCATATATATATGCAGGAATATTCAAAAGCTGTTTCACCCAGCAGCAGCTTCAGAGGAGCAGACTAGACCTGCTAGTCAGAGGCAAGGTGCTGTGGATGGAAGTTCAGTGATTGAAAAGGAAGTGGAAGGATGACTTGAATCCTTTAAAAATAGCCAGACTCCCAAGCACTGGCTTACATTATCAGCAAACAGCCTGCAAAACTTGGTTTAAAGAAATAAATCTGTTTCTGAGTTTCAAAAACACAGAGTCAAAACTCATGTCTGGTTCTATGACTTAAAAACATTGTGGGTTTTTTCATAGTTCAATTTAAGAAAGAAAAGAAAGAACCCTTCTGTCTGTGGCCATGTATGCCAAGCATTAGCCAGGAGTAAAGCTTTACAGCTGACTTATAAACCCCTGAGAAATGAGTTTTTTAATGGAAATACTGACAGCCCCTTGACTAGCAACACTAGCAGGCACCGTTGTAATAAATGAGGCTGAGAGACACATGATACAGGGCCCAGAAGGTAATTAATGGCTAGAGTGAAATAAAATATAGACACAACATCCCGCAGAGAGCATGACTCAATGGAACAAACTTGTAATAAAGCACAAAGAATGTCTGTTTAGTAAAGAGCTGTGTGAAACTGCTTGTAAAATAAATCATGGGCTAGTGCTAGAGACAGCTGAGCTCTCTGTATGTTTCTTTTAAATAGGAGGATTAACAAACTCCCCTTCACTGTAAAAAGCCATTTTTGGCAATGCAGAATTGCAGTTATAAGAAAATGAGAAGCAATGAGATGCTAAGTGCACCTATGCAAACAAGATCTTAACACACTTCTTAGCAGAAATATGGCAGGGGGAAGTTACGACTGCACCTATCGCCTCATCTTTTTAACCAAGTAACTTTTGGACTAGTTCTCATTCTGATTTAACGCACCTGTCTTCTCATTTGGAATACGTGACTTCATCCTTGTCACATGTTATATGTCAAAGCAGGCATCAAAATAGTTCTTATTCCTTAATTTCCTTTCTTAAATTCTAAGCTTAAAAAAATTTTTAAAAATCACCACCACAAAAACCTCCCCAAACCCAGACTCTGTCATCTTGTTTCTTGCTGTGCTTCCCCTGATTTATGAGCCTGTAGCTATGATACTTGAAGATAAGTTATTGTTTTGGGATTACGCACTATGATGCCTGATCATGGCTTATTATTGTTACTTTATTAACAATGTATTAATAAGCTCTTACCTTATTATTGTTAATGTATCCAATGTTCACATTTCCAAAGCGGAAAAGTAAGTTGCTCCAGAGTCCTAATCCAACTGAGTTAGACATTACAATGAATATATTCCCAACACTAAGAGCTCCCACACGGCAAATCTTGGAAGGTTGCAGACTTAGGGTGATACAAGCACTTGCCATGTCACTAGTTTAATCTTTATCTAACGGTGTTGGCAAGCGTCAATCCTACATTCCTTGAGTTAGGACTAAAAATACTTGATGAATGATAAATTTCAGCTTCTGTGACTTCTATCACTAATTAACACATAAGAATATCAAAGCCCACTATTTAAAACTGATGACTGAAGTTGAAATATGGCAGCACTACAACGTCAAAGTTGACCTTGTGGTATGAGAATTGTGTAAAAAACACAACCAAAAATATCTTATCCAAATACATTTTTGTAATTTTCTCTTTCTGCTTTGTTTTGTTTTATACATCTGTCTTGGTTTGAAAGACAGGTGTCTGTCCAGGAGGGCAGGAGCTTCCCCTGAAATGGAAAAAATGCAACCTCCCTTCCCTCAGAATTATTATAATTTTGAAATTAAGGGGCTTTCAGGCAAAGATATGAGGGTTAGGAATAACAGTTCTTTACTAATACATATAACAAGGCAAACGAACAACAACAACTCCGGCAGTAGCAGGAGACAGAACCACAGACCCAATACCAGTGTCTCTCAGCCGCAGGCCGTGGGCACTTTTCCCTCTGGTGCAGTTCCGCTCACAGCCGGCAGGCCCGGGGTCCCGGGGAGGGTGAATGGATGAAAGAGCTTCACAAAACCCTCTGGGCAGCTGATCCTGGTGTCCAGCCGGACCCTTGGGAACAGCAAGCTGGAACAGCAGAGGTGAGCACATGTATCAGGCGAGAGGATGCATCAGGAGCTGCAGCAGGAATCCTGGGATGTCCCAGCCAGCAAAAAGTGTGCAGGGGCTACAGAGTAGCGAAGGATGGGAGCGGCGATGGAGGCAGGGCAGCCGCAGCCTGACTCCCAGCGAGCAGGGAAAAAAGGTGGTCTCAGGAATCCCGGTTTTCTCCGGTAGATGGAAAAAACAGCTGAAAAGCAGAAAAGTTCTGTTGAACTGCTTCTGAGCCCGGCCAGCACCAGCAGTCCCGACTGCACCCCCACTCAGGTGAAAAACGAGTAGTCAGTTGGACCCCCCCCACCCTCTGTGGCCAGGTCCTTTGTTTCGCTTAAGCACCCTGCAATTTATTGTCCTAGCAACAGCATGGGCAAAATTCTTTAAGAGAAAAAGACAAAAACAGAAGGTGAACTCCCAAAACCCCAACACCATCCTTAGGGGGAAAATTCAGAAATTGCTTTCTAGGTTCTCATGCTGCAAATCTTCTGTACTGGTGTGTCTCAATGTTTTTATTTCTTGACTGAAGAGCAGGGACCCATTTAGTGTCAGACTCTGTATAGCAGGGAAATACCACACACATCATCTTTGTGACATACTGCTGGAGACCAAAACACTTCCCTTACATCATCTACACTACAGAAGTTGCTTTCTGATTTCAAGCAGTCTGCTAGATAGTTTTGCCAGTTTCAATTCCCTGTCATTCTCAGGAGGCAAGATACCTTAAACTCAGTACTGTATTCTTTTCATGTTAAGGCAGTGATACTTTAATAATTATTCTGAATGTGAAACATAGTCAATCACAATAAATAGCTTTATATAATTGGGACCAACTTCAGAAAAAACCCCAAACCCTTAAATATCTAAAATACTCTTGTGCTATTTGAAGTCTAAAATGCAAGAAGTAAACTAGAAAGACCCCCACCTACCCTCGGCAGAAGGAGGTGGGGGCTCCAATAAATGAGCTCTTGCAAATTGCAGAGGGTCATTTTAATTATATTTTCTCTGCCTTTCACTTTGCTTTGACTTTGACATGTGGGTGGTTGGAACAAATGTTTTCTCACTGCTACAGTCATGTGAGGTTTATGCTGGAGGTATACTAAATGTGTAAATCCCAGCTGAAGTGAAGTATGGGCCCTGATTATTTCTTATTTTCTGTATAAGATCTTGGACATTTGTTCCATTTCAGAGCTGGATTATGGACTGTGAAGGATTTTGCAGAGCTGAGTGGGACCATACTAAAATCTTTCAAATGTGGACCACCCTCCTTCCAGAATCCTAATTTCTCATGTACTTGAGCAAAAATAATTTGAAAATTATTACTTTTTATTTTTTTTTTAAATTGCCTATTTGCATAGACAGAAATCATTTATGCCTCGTGCTTGTACTGTGTGAGACAATTTCTTATCTGCTGTTTGGAGTTTCTGTCTTAGATATATAACTGGCTGAGTCTCTTTGCTTGATTTATAGAGAGGCTGCAGAGAAGTGCCCATATATTGCTGCTTTAAACTAGATCTGTTCTCTAAATCTTTATTGTGCATACAAAGACCCAGGAATTAAATTTAGTGCCCTTGACACTTTTCCAAATATCAGTGAGAGAACCCAGATGTACAGATACAGTGACTTTTTATCATCATTATTTATGGACTTTCACATCCAATGTCATTTGTATCTTAAGAGTTACGAGGCAATTGGGAAACTTTATTAATAGCAGATCAGGTTCCACAGTCTTTGCTTTGAAAATGAGAAGGAATTTGCAGCATTTTTATTTGATAATGTTGCAGTAGAATCAGAAGCTTAATTGTTCATGTTGGGATTTTTTGATATGGCAAAAACAATGCTTTAATCATAGCATTGGAACTTTGCATATTTTGTTCAGCCCTACGAAAACTGAAGCATGATTTCTGATACATTTTGATTGCAGGAAGTATTTAGAAAAAAAGAATGTATAAATAGAAAATGCCATGGCTAGTGATTGAAAAATCAGAGAATAGCACTATGGAAAAAATATTCATTCCCATTTTTGTCACCCCCACTGCAGTAGCTGTGTCTTTCAGTGAATTCCTCTGAAGATTATCACTGTTTGTCTGCAGAGTTTGAAGTGTGAGAAGTTTATTAAAACAATCATTTTCCTTTTCCTCAAAAAGCATTTAAATTCAGGTTCAGAAAGGCTCAGTGGTCAAAAAGGCCTTTTGACACCCTCAGTCAAGCATCACCTATTCAGCTCCTGTGGGAGGGGAAAAATAGTGGTTTTATCCTTAATGTTTAAAGAACAACCCAACTCTCTTATAGCTGCCTTGCACCAGGAAACTAATGATTGTCTTCCTTTGCAAGAATAAAGGCTGAACTGACAGAATGGCTTCCACTGACTGATACACTGACACCCAAACTTATGAGAGGCACAGATTAAAGAGTGCTCCCTTTGAAGTTGTGTATAGGGGGAAAATTCACAGATCAGACATTTCACTCTTCTATCAATCAGTAGGCAATTAAGTCACATGGCTAGGCTGATGTGTGACCTGAAATTGGATTTGTTCCTTTTTTAAACTCTACAGTATTCTTTAAAACAACAATAGAAGCATTGAAATCCGCTTGAGACTTTTTTCCTACTGTTCATCTCTAGATTTGTAATTTATATCATATATGATTCAAAGTGATATATACAAGTAGAAAACTGAAAGGAGAGAATGATAGGCTTCTAATCCTGGGTACCAATATCTTAAAAGGAAAGAAAATTCACTCTGGAGACTAGCTAATCCATTTTTCCAGTAAAAATAGTCAATTTGGTTATAAACATCATGGTGGACTGTGGATTGGTTTTAACAGAGAAATTCTGTGAATAATTCCAAAGTTGATCTTTTAAAAACAGAAACTTATCTTGGGCATTCTAAACCTGAGATTGGGGTATTAAATATCATGTGGAATAAAACATGAAAATTGCATTTCTATTTGGATATCATTCACGTGGACAGAGTTCAGTATTCAAGAATTAAAGCAATTTTGAACCATCACGATACAAAATTAAACACTTTTACTCATATATGACTGCTTCACATCAAAAAATTGTACTAGCACAAAAAAGAGAAATTCCTGAGGAACAACTTCCTTTATAGTTACTCAATGAATTGAAAAAATCTTCAAAGAAAAATAAATATACACAGCACAGGGAGAAAGTATTAATGTCACCGAAACAGTTGTAACTCACAAAAGAGTTGTGAAGATTATCAGCAATACCAATGTACGTAATGCTGATGAGGAGAAGTGCTGAAATATTGAAGTAATGAAAGATTTCCATCTTTTTCTTCAGCAGGTTATTCTTTATGACATGGTATAGTTGTAGACCCTCTGTTCAGGAGAATGGTTTTTTTAAAACTATTTCTGAAGATATTTCCCATTTCTTCTGAATATACTCCAGACTCTCATATGTGAGATCTTTTATTCATCTCCTTTGAAGACTCTTCTGAGGTTTTAAGTGTTGGGTTGGATCATGTAGTAATTTTTCTTTAATGATCTTCCTTTTTTGTGCATGATGAGTACATGATTTGTTTGTGGTGAACACTGCCCTGCTTTCAGTGTAGAGTTTCCGTATTAACTTGACTGTATCATATACTTGATGTAGGATGTTCTTATGTCATTCTTGAGTACTCCACATACTTTACTTTTATACAATGTGGTCATTTTATTCCTGCTGACACTTGAGTTCCTGACTGTTTCTTATGGCTGTTTCAGTGCCTGTTCATTTTCACATTTATCACAGGCAGAGAGGTTATCTAGTGCTTAAATCCATAGTTGTTA
The DNA here is from genome assembly GCA_013398055.1 of Ifrita kowaldi. Classification (NCBI taxonomy): domain Eukaryota; kingdom Metazoa; phylum Chordata; class Aves; order Passeriformes; family Cinclosomatidae; genus Ifrita; species Ifrita kowaldi. Next base: position 23,252 of record VZRS01005982.1, read on the forward strand.
CTATTGTCATCAAGGGTAACCTTAATTATGGTTTCTAAATACTACATATATTGGTGGAATCATGTTTGTCTTCAGAAGCAGAGTCATTAGAGAAAAGCCATTTATTGTTGAAAATCTCAATAGGAGGATGACTTTCAAGTCACTACCTATTGATTGCTAGAGTTGATATATCTCTGATTCTTCAGAATTACCTTGCCATCTCTGTTCAGATAAAACAACCGATAAACCTGCATACAAATAAGAGCCACTACAGGCTTTTCTTCTCTTGAGTGTATGTTGTGAGGAGTTAAAGCAGTTTATATGCAAGAATGTTGCTTTTTAATTAACTTTAATTAGATCTTTAACTTCTGTTTATCTTTTTTTCACTGGCTGCATTCACCACAATTTATACAATGTATTCAACTTTTTAAAGATTTTTCTTAGTGATTCTTTTATTCTGCTATATTGGCCTGGTCATATTTGATCCATGGCACAAATGACCGTGCCATGTATTTCTTATGGCCTTATGCTGAGATTAAAGATAATGAGAACTGAGAACTATCTGTATTGGCATGAGAAGTTACTTGTATCTGAATCTAAAGTGCTTTGCAAAGGTTTTTTTGAAAAGTAGTCCAGATTTTGCTCCTATATTGCTCCCTGGCAGAAAGATGGTTTTAATCCATTTTGCCATATTCTCACACAGAACAAGCTGGTCTTTCAGTCTAATCTTGATTTCTATCTCTTATTTCTTTCAATTTCTCTGCTTCTTTTAGGAGTATCTCCATTTCACTTCTTTAGTCCCCCAAAGTTTATTCTGATAAGTTTACTTCAGTTAATTTACTTCCAGCCTCAGTGGTACACATAAAATTCATTGCTGTTACATCTCTACTGAGAGTTATGGGGGATATTGATGTTGATGGGACCTCATGGTGCTTGCTGATACTATCTGATTCTTGGGTCAGCCAGGGTAAAATACTTGGTATGTTGGATTAAAGCAAAAGAAATCCCTCAGCTGGGAAACTGAATTTCTTTTTAAAGGTGTAGTTCAGAGTTGTTCATAGATTTCAAGGCATTGTTTAATTGTACCCTCATATTGGACAGGTTTTGAGAGCATTGAGGCTGAAATGAGGAAAACTCCACACTGGGTGTCAGAATGCAGCATTTCTATGCTCTTGTCTGTGATCCATTCTCCACATTAACACTAGCACTGTGATGCTTTAAAGGATTTCCAAGATCTCGATACCTTCTTTTTGAGTGGGAAGACTTGCCAAGAGGCCTATATCTGCACCTTACTGCACCTAATGTGGTCCAAAGACCTGGGGTTATTTTCTACTGGAGAATGTCTGCCAAGAGATCTTGCATTATTCATAACAAGGCCAAGCAGAATCTCTCTATAGCAATTCAGGTATTTTTTGTGTCTTGTCTTAAACCTTTCAATGTAGATATCCATAGGGATGGTATGACAGCAGGGACAAGAGGCTTCTAGATGACTGTTCTGTATAGGAACTTAGAGGAAACACAGCTTGCTGTTATAAATGGGCAGTTTAGTGAACATTCTCTTTCCCCTTATAAGCCTTTATATTAATAATGGTATGTATGGCATGTCATGAAAATGTGAGCCCTTCTATACCCAGCTGTGTTGGACTCTACCAAAAGAAAACTTTCTGATTAACAAGAAATGAAGGACAGTGTTCTGTGAGTTCTGCTGGAATGTGATTAGTTTTAGTGCTTAGAGATAGAATTGGGTGAGAAGAGAGAGGGACTGGAAGTCTCTTGGCCTTGACTTCTGGAGAAAATTGTACGTTCTGCAAATGGACCTCTTTTGGGATTGCACTCTCCAGTATTTTACAATATCCTTAGGAAGCTATTTTTTTCAAGCGATCCAGAATGAAATCTGGGAGACAACAACAAAAGAGCAGAGATAAGGTTAATATTCAGGAGATGTTTTTTCCCCATAAAACTTTCTTCTGCTTTAAGAGTACCAAAATCAAGTGTATCTACCAAGCTCTTTCCTAGGTTTAATATCACCTTGGAAACTAAATTCCCTCAGGAAGTTAATGATGGTTAGACAGATGACAGATCTACAGTTTGGATGCTGGTTTGTTCTGTGTCCTTTTTCAAAACAGTCATAAAATTTGGAAGTAATTAGACCCAGACTATAAAAAAATATGGGATTCTGTGGCTAACATAAACCAAAGGAAGCACTGAGGATTGTTCAGAGACCTAGGCATGTCAATTTAAGCCCTATGAAAGCAGCACTAACACTCTTGGACTTTATTAATTTCCAAATGCACAAAAAACCCCCCCAAACAAACAAAAACCCAAAACCCAACCAAACAAAAACCCCCTGCTAAATCCCCCCTGCTTCTTTCGCCCCCTTGTTCCTTTCTTTCAACTGACATTACTAGAAAATGAATAGTCATGTATTATGCAGCACAATTATTCTATGGGAAATGTTCACAGTCATCTAAATTAATGGAATAAGTATGTCAGCTTCCAGCTGCTAGACTCAGAGGATTTTCAGGCACAGATACAATAACAACAGCTGGTTTCTTTAAGAATTCTAAATAAATTCATTTTAAAAAATTAAATATGCCTACATGCAGCATATTTTGACCGAGTTGCAAAGAAAGAATCCCCATTGCTTCTGCTCTTACTGTAGCATATTGCTTTTCATGCTTTCCCCAGAGTATTGAAAGAACGCTGCAGATGTTCTCATTTAAATGTTCTGTGTCCTGTTAAGTAGATGAGAGAGAAGTCTCCATGCAAAGACTCAATCACTTTTCAGAATGAAGTTTATGAAATATTTTCCTTCTCCATCAGGTTTTTTCATCTGAGTGTTGAACTTCTATAAAGAGTACCAGTTTTCACTTTTTTTGGAGAATATGAGGAAGCAGTGTGTGCAAAAAAATTAATCAAATTTAAATTAAATTAAAGATTTCAACTGAGTTTCAGTATTTGTACTTGATCTTGTATTAGTGTTCATGAGTTAGATAGTGTAAAATTTGGAACTGATATCTAAGAATTTATTTACACCATAATTAATACTTAGAAGTTATTTATTTACACATTGAAGTTAATACTGATGAATGAATGAAAACTGGGCACATCAACTGTGATTTCAACCTGAACAGAGCTGTAGAGGCAGTTTCACTTTAATATAGGAACATCTGCATTTTAATAGTATTCACAGAATCACAGAATCGCAGAATCGCAGAATGAACTAGGTTGGAAAAGACCTTTGAGATCATCAAGTCCAGCCTATGACCTCACACCTCCTCATCAACTAAACCATGGCACTGAGTACCACGTCCAGTCTTTTTTTAAACATGTGCAGGGACAGTGACTCCACCACTTCTCTGGGCAGATGATTCCAGTGCCTAATCACCCTTTCAGTGAAGAATTTTTTCCTGATGTCTGACCTAGAGTTCCCCTGGTGCAGATTAAGACTGTGTCCTCTTGTTCTGTCAGTGATTCCCTGGGCGGAGACACTGACCCCCACCTGGCTACATCCTCCTTTCAGGTAGTTGTGAAGAGTGATAAAGTCTCCCTTTAACTGCCTTTTTTTCTGGCTACACAACCCCAGCTCCCTCAGCCGTTCTTCATAGGGCTTGTGTTCCAGACCCTTCACCAGCATTGTTACCCTCCCCTGGACACTCTCCAGCATCCCAACATCCTTCCTGAACTGAGGGGCCCAGAACTGGACACAGTAC
>VZRS01005986.1:0-36884 GCA_013398055.1 Ifrita kowaldi
TGTTTGGGGCCCTCGCTGTTGGCAGCCACCGGCCTGCGCTGGCAGAGACCCCCACGGCCGGGGTGCGCCCAGTGTAGGAAGGGCAACAAACTGGTATCGGGTTTGTTGTTTAAATTCTGTGCTCGGTTTTCGGGGCAGTCATTGAACCGCTGCAAACGGCGGTAAGCTCTGCTGGCTGCAGCGTGGGCTGACAGAGCCCGATAGCCACTTAACCCTGGGGCTGTCCTTGGCCAGCTGGGTCGTGTCGTTCAGTGGCTGCTGGACACATCTTCCGTTTAAATAGCAAACATGCACAGCTTCATGTGCACACACATATATGTGCGTATCTACAGGATGAGAAAGATCACTTCTCTGCCAGTGATCGGCTGGAGCCTTAGAGCATGAGACTTGATTTTAGACATCCTGTAAATGTAGGCAAACAAGTGTTGACAACTGATTGTAATGTAATGACAGGTTTGTGTTTATAATTATGTGCGTATACATGTAAAACTGCATTATGAACAACTTACAAGTAACTGTGTAGTTACAGTGTGTTATACGTGTATGTAGAGACAAACTGATTATAATGCAGTTTAAACAAGCTTATTAAAACGGCATTTTAACAATATTTGCACTTTGTCAGTGCTTAGTGGTGCTGTGTAATTATACAGAACAGGGAGAAGTCAGATGGAGTATTCAGACCTTTTACAAAACTAGTCTGAAAATCAGGAGGTTTTAGGCTGAATGCTATTTAACCTGTTAGATGTACTGGAAAAGTTGTAGTAGTAGTTTGATTTCCATTTGAGCAGCGATATGGGAAGTAAATTTTTATTATGGTGTAATACATGCTTTTTGGAGAGATAGAAAGAAATTCCAGAACTTGGCAAACCTCTGATGGCAGTGAGAACAGTAGACATGTGCAAGATTCAGAAGTGGAGGATTGAATGGGAGAAGAGTGGAGTCAATGAGGTTGAGGAAGGTTTGACTGTCTATAAAAGAAGAAAAGGTCCTGAATTCATACATCAAGTAGAAACCATGAATGTGCATGCCTGTAGCACATAAGACTCGAGGCAGGGGCAGGCAGACATTTAAGGATGACATGAAGAAGTCCAGGGAAGAGCGAGTCTGGAAAAGATTGGTTTGATCAGGAGCTGTGTGCAATGCTTTGAGAATCAAATCCTTCTGTTTATCTGGGAGGAGTTCGTAAAGAACTTTTTCTTCCCTGTTTGATCCTCCCCTCGTGCTGGAGGAGTTCTCATCCTGTTGTCTTAGTAACAGTATTCTTCACCACTCAGTATTGTTATCTCCATCCCGTCTTGGCATCTGCCCTCCCATGCTATATATAATTGTGTTGATATCCATGAAAGCCATGCAGTGGGGTTTTTGAGTGTAGCAGTGGTTTGTGCTCATCCTTGTTGAAGCAGCAGCTGCTTTGTGCTGAAGAAGCCATGGCTGGAGAGCCATTTGCTGCTTTGCCTGTTGTTGGAGCTGCACAGCACTGGCCTTCTGGTTTGCCTCTGTTGAAATGAGCTGCACTGTCAAGTTCATCAGATTCCTTACCTGAACTGGTCCCTCACTGTTGGTGTACAGGCTGTTGCCTTAGCTGATGTAGTCCGTCATTTATTTCAGTGCGTAGTGACCTACTGGAAGGTGATGGCTCCCTGAAAGGTGTGGCTTGGGACGGTGTGTGCCAGGGTCACTTTGACGTAATAACAGTTATAAAAACGATTCTGAGAAGTCATGTGAAACGAGAGGGAAAAATTAATCACTTGGTACATGAGTCACTGGCTGATTAGACCAAGACTTCTTTCCCCAAGTGAAGGCTGTCTTTTTAAAGTGGCCCAAAGTGCTAATGCCAGGTCGCAAAACCAAGATATTTCCACTCTTGCTGAAAAAGTTCCAGTTGAAGGCAGAGGGCAGATTTAGCCCAGTGCTCCAGGAAAAGGTGCAATCAGAATGATTCCTTCAGGGAAAAAAGGGAACAGGTCATGTGTCTCCTGAAGCTGCATGTCCATCTCTGAGGTACTGTGGTTAAGAGAGAGACACACAGCAGTTCTGCAGAATGTAAGCCAGAGAAATCTCAATATCTTGTAGTAGTGGCTTCCTCTTCACTTTAAGCTCTTTCCCTAATTTCTTAAGCTAAAAGATGAAGGGCGGAGTGATAGCAATTTTTTCCTTAATTTGCTGCAGTTGTAGACCATAGACTTGCCATCACTGATGGAAGAGAGCTGTAGGTTTGTTTTCTCACAGCAATTTATTTTAGGGCAGGCCTTCCAAACTTTTTATTTGTTTGTTTTAACTCCACGGTAAACTAGTCCTGGGCAAATAAAATTGTCTGGTTTTGCTTCAGTCTGAGGCTGTTCCTTTCTTAACAATTTATTGTCTGGCATGCTAGGAATGCCTTTAACCACTTTTTAAATAAAGCACCAGGGAAAACATTAATGGGTAGAGGGGAACTCAAGTCACTTGATACTCTATTTGTGATTGGCCCCATGTTATCTGGGACACTACAGAAGGTGGGAAAAATATGATCAATACACAGTGCTGAGGATTGTGGTGCTCTAGACAGCTGACCCAGTGGAGTTAAGTTGGAGTTTGTCTTACTGATCCTGGCTTAGAGCTGGCTCTTCACAAACCAGATCTGAATTAGCAGGGGCCAGTGCTGCACCAAGATTAGGCATTGTAGCATTCAAGATAACTCTACAAAGTCTGCACAGTGCTTCCTGCTTCCCCTTAACCAGCCAGATGTGGGGCAGGGGCTCCAGCAGGCCCTGCCTGAAGCCAGTTTTGCAGGACTGTTGGTTCAGGATCCTTGATCCCTGCAGTGAACTGGCAAGCAGGGTAGCTGCATGGTGTTGTGCTGGAGCTTAGCAGTAAGTCAGACTGGCTGCCTGCATCCTTGGCACAGCTAAGCATAGCCCTGTTGAATTGCACCTTGGTCATTGAGTTGACTCCGTGTTAATATCCAAGAAGCCAAATCCATTTATACTTGGATAATTAAACCACCAAGGGCTTGATTCCAGGCCTGTTAGTGGTTTTGATACAAAGTGTTCATTGAATATGTTTTTGTATGCTACAGCACTCAGTCCTGTAGAAGGTGTGCCAAGCTTAAATATATTGTTGTTCCTTGGTCTGTGTGTTGTCTTGGCACACAGCTCCTCAAATTATTTTGATATTTAAGTTCAGTTATATCCCATCCTGCTTGCTTTGCTGAAGCTGAAATCAGGGCTTGTATCTTCACAAACTTCACTTCAGATGCTGAAAGTGTGAAGGAAATTTTTTACCTCTTACCTTAGCTGCTGGATAAGGGTGCTTTGAGCTCTTGAGCTGCTGTTGTTGTAAGCCAGTTGACTGCATTTCAGTTGTGGTTACAGTGCTATTTTCCTGTTGCTTTTAAAAAGTTCTTAGCTTCTCCTGTCCTGCAGGTTTGATGTGAGAGAAATATGTAATAACAGTAGGGGAAGAAATCGGAATATCTTGAAATGTCTTCTGCTTTTTGAGCACTGTTATGCTGAGCTGGGAGTGCAGTCAATGATTACACAGGTATGAAGTGAAACATGAAAGAATGTGGAATTCCTGGCTTACTGACAGCAGTAGAAATTTTGCCATTGAGAGGAATTCTGACCCTCTGGAGTTCAAAGGCTCCATAGCTTTAGAAAAAAAATTTTAAAACCCTAGATGCTGCGTTCATGACTGTAGGAGTAAACATCATGGCATGTTTTTTCATCATATCCAGTAGCTACCCTTTACCTTCTCATTCATAGCAAATTTTATTGGAAATCTGTTCCTTCTTAAAGAGGAAAGTGTGCATGAGAAGGTCAAAACTGCTGGAGCCAGAACTGAAAAACAAAAGCATCAAATTTAACATCACTCTATCGGAAAGCGCCCTGGGAGAAGACAAATGAAAGAGAAGGGCATAGGTGCTCTCCTGCTCTAGCACACTGTGGGGAAGTGCCATGCCTGCAGACTGGAGCATGGAAATGGTGGGTCCTGTGTCTGATTCAGATCTCAGGCAAAAACCAAAGTCCTTCTAGGATGGGTTTGTCTTCTTGCAATGCTGATACATCCTCTTCTCTCTGACAGGGGAACTGTACTCTGGCAAGATGCCCTCTGTCTGGTGAGTCTTGCACCTTTATTTCATTTCAGACTACCTAGAAAGAACAGAGCTGATGATGGAGGTTTGTAATAGGTCTGATTGGGGTTATTTCTGTCAGTCATGTAGTGAAGAAACAGTGCAATGAGCTAAGTTTCCATGGGAGTGCCTTGCTTGCCTGATGCACATGCTGCCTGATCCATTTGGCTCTGGTGAAGATTTCATAGCAGCAGCACAATGTATTTCAAGCATTGCAGTGCTTGAAGCATATGCTGTTGCAGAGCCCTAGCTCTCTTATAAACTCTTTTGAAAATGATGGGTGAATATTAAACAACATGTCAAATCTAGTGTGCCTGTGAACTCCACTTCAATGCTTAAACTGTTTTTCCTTAGAGCTCTGTTTTTCCTAGCTGTACTGTGTTTATATAGCATTACTTCACTCCTGAGTCCACTTTGAGAAACCAGTTAAATCTGCTTATCTCTTTTGGTTTCTGGAGTTCCAATATCAACTCTTTAGTAGGGGATGGTGTAGAAATTGTATTGCTTTTTTAAAAAAATGAAGTGGGGAAATGGTTCTTCCCTCTGGCATTGTGTAATTGAGATAATTATTTTCTCCAGTTACTATGCTGACTCTCTTTAAGATCAGTCTGGAAAACTGCCCAGTGCCCTATAAGAGACAAAGGACAGGAGTTCAGTTCATAATAAAAGTTGCCGTGTCAGGGCATATGGGCAGTGTGGGAAGGGGACAGTGGGGTATGTGAAACTGGGAAGCTGTGCAAGTATTTCCCTGTTGCGAGTTTTGGAAAACAATTTCTCTGGACGGGGAGTGGGCAGAGAAGAGGGATGATGGTGGCCTATTACTCTGCCCTACACCCTCTTTTCAGTCTTGTTTTCCTCCTTAGCTGTCTCTGCAACTGTGAGGCTTCCTGGGGGTGCCCCTTACGGGGCTGATACCTTGCTCCTACCCTTTGTATGGGTGAGAGTAACTCAGCAGTCCTGGAGGTGGTTCCTCATAGCTCTTTTCTGGTTTTCCTCTGAACAGGATAGCTGCTGCTTTGTTTGCTCTTTTCACAGTTATCCTTATTAGCTTTGTTGTCAAGCTATAACTGTTTTTCCCATCCCTGTAAATCTAGATGAAGACAAGACCACTGTTCTTGGCAAGCTCTGGGCAGGTTTGATGGCACTGAGTTGTCTCTGCATGGATGTATTCCCCACTTGGTCCCAAACTTCTCTCGGGGTGGGCTCTGGTGTCCTCTGCCTTCTTTTGTCTGATGGGGATACTTGAGGGCTGGATAGGTGGATAGTATTCCTGTGGGTAACTCCTTTCTCATTCACAGGTGTGTCTGGGAGCCAAGGACTGGCTTACACAAACAGCAGGAAGCTTGTGTAAGTATCCCCAGGAAAACTGTCATGTGGGGAGACTGGGGCTGCTCTAGCCGTGAATAACATTTGAGGTCTGAGAAGCAGAACGTGGTTGGCTGTCATGAAATCCTTGTGCACATCGTAGGAGCATGGAGCTGGCCCTAACAAAATCTAGAAAACAAGCTTTGTCTGCAGCCACATATAGAGACAGGGAAGGGACGGGAATGAGGAAACCAGTGATAAATGGATCTCTACTCTTTGGTTATCTGACTAGAGGTGTTGTTTGCTCTGTGATGGTATCCTGGCAGGTTTTCTGTCAGGAGAAGTGGGGTCGTTCACAGAGCTGTTGTTCATATGTCAGGCTTTGCATTACTGAGGTGCTCTTATAAAAATATATTTGGGGAAATAGCCATAAGAGTACATGCATAAAAGCCTGAAATACCGGTCTGTTTGTACGAGGTAGCCTGTGCTAGAGGAAATGCTAAAGCACGTTTGTTTCGGTTTTCCAAATGTGATGTCAGTAGATATAAAAATCATCCTTTGGAATCCTTGGGATTACCAGCTCCCTGTGAAGAAACATGCTGGAGGGAAATAGCTGGGTTTTGGATGCGTTGCCATAGGCAATTTATGATGCTTTTCTCTTTTTTTTTGGAGCAATCTAACAACTTCTGTAGAGATGACAGTCCTAATCTGGAGGTAAACAAATTCTTACTGCACTAGTCTTGGACATTACATGGGCTGGCCAGGTCACCCTTTAATTAGTATTTAAACCTTGAGGGTTCTCTTGGGTTGCCTGTCTAAATTAAAATTCCATACATGTCAGTTGTCACTGAGTTTCTGGGACCACTAGTGATGGTAGGATGTAATGTTTCCTTTCTTACTGGATTGTTGCAGCTTGAACAGTAAGTAGGAGTCCTTTGGAACAAATACATCAGAACAGCTGAGCAGCCTTTCACATCAGAGCTTGGTGCCGGCAGCCTGCAGAGGAATGTTCTTCTGTGTTCATACTTTTCTCTCTTTCTGCAGAGTAAATAGCTCCAGTGTCTTCACTGTCCGCTACTTCAGAACCACTGCGGTCCATAGTAAGTAAAAAGTCAGGAACTAGTGTGATGCTTCTTTTGCTACCTCTTGCTGTCCTGCCAACAGCCAAAGCTACCATCTGTCCTTGGTCAAGGCTCACTGCTGTCCTGCCTGCGTGGATGACTCAGGGTTTACATCCCCCAGGCCCTAAAGATTTTGTCTGGCATTCCTGTCACAATGTGGCTTTCAGTCAGATGTGAATTTCTCTGGTGTTTAAATGTTGGTCAGTGTTGAAGCAAGGAGATGGACAGCAGTTGATGTCTGATGGTCTACCCCCTTTAGCAGAGTTGTGATGACAACAATGAAGCAATGAAGAAATTTTTAGCTCTAAATGCAGTCGAGTCTGTTTGTCTCTCTCACAGGGGATGACGTGGTTACGGTGAACACACCAGCCTTTGCAGAGTCAGTCACAGAAGGAGATGTCAGGTGGGAGAAAGGTAAGCAATTGCCTCTTCCCTGAAATTCTTATCACTTAGTGCTGTGTTGGACACCTTGGGGGTGCATTACAGTTCACTGGCTGACGTCCTGCTCTGTGCCTTTCAGTCGGTTACAAATGAGGCATTTAATTGCAGCTCTCCGAAGGGGTAAGGATTGCAGTTACTGCCTCATCACCTCTCTGTCAGGGGTGATTGTGATGTTGGATGAAGGAAGATGTCTAAGCTGGAATCAGACTCTTCACTGTGCAGTAGATTGTTTGAGCTAGTCTTTTCTTTAGAAGTTGTGGAGAACTGGGGTGAAAAAGTTATGGGTTAATGTGGGAAACTGCTGTGGGTAAAGAAGGGAGGCCGGAGCACAGCTCCCTCCTCACAGTGGTCTTCATATCTGTCATTCAGCTGTTGGAGACACAGTGGCGGAAGATGAAGTGGTGTGTGAGATTGAAACAGACAAGGTAGGAGTTTCTGGACCAAAACTTTTTCTAGTTCTGTAGCAGGTACCCGGTATGGCTTCTCTCCTGCTAAGAGCTCCTAGAGCCTGCAGGGCCCTGACTGTGTCTCCTGCTCTCTTAATGGAGAAAGGCTTTTCTCACCTAGTATGAAAACTTGCTGTGCCTTAAGTGAGAATTCTTGATAACCCTTACTCACCCATTTGATTAATCATCACTGGTGTTGATGTTTGTTGGAGTTGTAATTCTACTCCTCCTTCCAATTTGAGTGCTCTAAGTTTTGAAACCTGTTTTCATTTAAACAAAGGGGAAATCTGCAAGCCATAGGTTGTCTTCAGATTGTTTTCAATTTAGGCTTTAAGTTTATCCACTCATTAAAGGACTGTTAAACCTTGAAGCTCTTGCTGAATTCTCTGCCAAGTTCTGGTTTCAGCTTTGCTGTCAGGAAGATGCTGGCAGTGGGTCAGTACCCTTGACTGTACCCTGAAGATCAGGCTATACGTTACACTGCCAGCATCTCCTAAAACTTCTAACTACTGGCACAAAATCCCGGTGGAGGGTGTGAAAACTGGTGCAAATACTGTGAGACATAGCTGCTGTCTGTGCCAAATTACAATGTGTGTCTGCACATACTGGCATCTTTCTTGGGCACTTGTTCTCCAACCAATGTTTTGGAGAATTTCACTGATTTTCTTTTTTTTCAGACATCAGTGCAAGTTCCAGCCCCAGCAGCTGGTGTGATTGAAGCCCTTCTGGTACCCGATGGTGGCAAAGTGGAAGGGGGGACACCTCTATTCAAACTCAGGAAAACTGGAGGTAAGTCAGGCATGTATAACTTGCATAGGCCTTTGTGTTTCCACCATTTCTTTTCTGCAGATGAAAGCAAAGCATTTAGAGAGATCCTGAGAGAGGTTTAATAATTCCTCCATCTGCCTTTGTAACTGGAAGAAAATACTCCTTGTTCTGTTGTCCATTAGAAAAGTATAATTTTAGTCCTTCTGAGGGGGATTTTCTCTTTTGTTCTCTCTGGAGGAGATTGAGCTCTTAGCTATACCTAGTTGAGAATTCCCCTAACTCCCTTCTGTGCCCTCATCTCTGTAGCATCCAGTCTTCTGCACAAGTGAGGTCAAGGGTGTCAATGAGTAGAACACTTTCGCAATGACTTTCTCTTGTGGTGACTTCAGTCAGCTCAGTAGTGCTGAGCACATAAAGGCACTCTGCCTGAGGATTTACTTTTGTTAGGTTGGTTGGACTCACAGATCTCTTCCAGTGGAAGCTGGTGCCCTTAATATGGTTCTTCCTTTTCTTTCAGCTGCTCCTGCCAAGGCTAAACCAGCAGCAGCCCCTCCTCCTCCTGCAGCCCCTGAACCTGTAGCTGCACCTGCTCCTCCCCCCCCTGCTGCAGCACCAATTCCCACTACAATGCCACCAGTGCCGCCTGTGTCAACTCAGCCCATCGACAGCAAACCAGGTGAGGCAACAGCCATTTGTTCCTGTTCTCGAGCCTCTCTTCTTTGGGGGAGAGTGTGTAAAGTTAAAGACAGCAAACAGAGGCATTTGTGTGAAGGCCTCCCGCAGTATTGCCCTGCATGCTCTAGACTGGATTGCTCAGCTGTGCCTGGAACCTTCCCAGCATAATTTGAGGCTCTTTCCACACTGTGTTGCTTAAGCAAGAAGCTCAAATGTGCATTCTACCTCAGGGCTTTTTCTACCTGGCTTCCGTTTTTGACTGATGTGTTTTTCACCCTCAGTGTCTGCTGTGAAGCCGGCTGCAGCCCCAGCGGCAGCCCCTCCTGGGGAGGCAGTGCCCACCAAAGGTGCCAGATCAGAGCATAGGGTAAGCTGTGGGAACAGGGCCTTGCCAGCACTTCCATTGCTAGGTGATTATCTGTTCTGGCATAAGCCTTGAGCTTTCCGGATGTGTCCATATCTACCTGTGCACACCCAGCTCAGTAGAGCTGTGACAGATGGGAAAATTCTCTACATGAGGGAACCACTAATGAGTAGTGTAGAGGAAGAGCCTGGACCAATCTGGCACAGGTCTTTTCTAGGCAAAAGTCTTGTCTTGCGCTCTGCTGACTGAGGATAGAAGGACTCAGTGTGATCCACTTGGTGTGTCCACAAGCCCTCAGCAAAGGGTTGAGGCTGCTGAAGCTGCCTTGTGCATTCTTAAGAGAGCATGGTTGAGCAACCTGCTTTCTTAGCAGTCTTGCTCTTCTCATGTTAGCCACATGGAAAGCTATGTGTGCTTGGACGTCTTGAGGAATGTAGAGGTCAGAAGTAGCTATACTGTGATGCATTTCAGCACTGCTTTTCAGGTGAACTGTGTGTTGAGCTGGGCAGTGAAATAAACTCCTGAGCCCATTGTGGTCCTTACCCGGAGTGAAAACCTTGGCCCTAGGTATCTGTTACTAGTCAGTCAGATGGCAAGAGAAGGGCCTTTTGACTTTCTTGTGCATTTTGCCCTTGGGTGAGCTTGAGGCAGCTTCTGCTTATACCTTTTTAATTTGCAGGTGAAAATGAATAGGATGCGTCAGCGTATTGCTCAGCGGCTGAAAGAGGCTCAGAATACTTGTGCCATGCTGACTACTTTCAATGAGATCGATATGAGGTGAGGAGCAAACCTTTTTCCCTTTATGAGTAGAAACAGGTGAAGGCAGTCACCTTTAAACAGCTGTGAAAACCTTGCAGGTTCTCTTTGGAGAGATTGCCAACATGTCTTTTAGGACCTCTTTCTTAGGTGTGTACCACAGTCTGCGCAGCTTCTTCAGGACCATGTTGGTGTTGTGGTATGAGGGGATACACAGCTTCCTAATGGCCTGTCATTCCTTGGGAGTCATCTGCTACTTGTAATAGGGGTAGTCTCTGTTCCTCTTCTGTGGGCTTTTTGGTGGAAGACTGGTAAATGTTGAGCAGAAGACCTGGAGAGGCTAGTATCACTTGCATATAGTGGCTGTTAGAAGACAGCAAGATGTAGCATCTGCTTTCTGCCACTCCACCAGGTTACTGCGTTTGGAGGTATTTAACTTCCAGTGAGTTGGCCAGGGCTCATCAGCCTTTCAGGTGAGCATTGCATAGGTCTGAGGCCTTTGCTGTCAGATGGTACAGCTTCCCAGAGACAGACTAGCACCCTTCCCCATCCCCTCAAGCAGGTGGGGGGCTCTTGGCTCAAGTGCTTGCGTGGACTGAGCACACTAATGTCTTTGGAGGGCGGGCAGCTTATGTTACAGTGCATTAAGGGGAAATTGTGCCCAAATCAGATTGCCTTGTGAAATCCTATGCTACTCCTTAAGACAAAACATGTAAATATTTGGGTCTCAGAACAATAAGCCTGGCAAAGTAGTCTTGATTGGAGGGAAGTGCTGCAGCTTTATCTCCTCTCAGAGGCTCATTGAGGTGTCGCTTTACACCAGCCTGGGGCTCTCATTGCATCTGTTAATGTGGTTTGGATTGATTACTGTGAAGTTGATTTGTGAAGACCTGTGCTGGGGCCTCCTGCTTCCCATGAGGGTCAATGTCTGAAAGGAGGAGGCTATAATGAGCCAGTTCCACAGCAAGCTGCATCCTCATTGCTGCGGTCCTTGTGTCTTGGGAGGCACTAATGTCTTTGGGCGGTAATCCTAACCCTAAACAAGGTTAGGCTCAGGAAAACAAACACTCTCAACCATGGAAAACCCTGCTCCTTGGTAAAACTGTCTCTTCAAAGACTTAAGGTCTCTGAAGGGGGAAGGGATGAACCATGCGATTCCACAGCATCTGGTGTTAGGCTGGAATAGGCAGAGCTTGCAGACACAGCTTGGTTGATGTTTTGTAAATGGCCTCAATTTTGATTAGTAGAAACAGTGGGGAAACATGATTTGTCTGGTTAAGGGCTGTGGGTGGACTGGCACCCAGTACTGTAGCACCTGGGAAAATTCTTTTCATATTCACTCAACTCCCAAAGCCAGAGAGTTGGGTACAGAGGTGGTAGTGTGCTGCCTGGTGCTGAACTTGCAGAGTGATTGAGGTATTTTCCTTTGATCACTTTGATTTCCTTTCCTGCATGTTTTCTGCTGTTGGCATTTCCTGGTTTTTCACCCGTCTATGTCAGCCCAGCCACACCTGTATTTGCTGTCTGTGGTGCCACACTGGTATGACCACTGGTGTCTCTAGAGGATAGGTGGCAACATGAGGCTTAAGCGGGAAATATGCCATGCCCCATCTTGCTTCTGTGCCTGGCAGTGTGGGCCATGCAGGTTTACCCTGTCCTGTAGAGGTCGTGGTCCAGGACCAGTTTCTGTTTGATCCTTTAGCAGGAACCTTAGAGCCACATATCACGTACCAATGATATGTGAAGGGTTTTTCAGCAGACTGGAGGTTGCCCACTTGGTGGAGCAGATTTGTATCCTTGGGGCTGGCACTGAAATCTGTTACAGAGTGGGGGAACGGTGTTTTCTTGGACTCCCCATTTACCAATGTTATCGTGTGTTTTGCAGCAACATCCGGGAGATGAGAACTGTACACAAGGATACCTTCTTGAAAAAGCACAACCTGAAGCTAGGTTTCATGTCAGCTTTTGTGAAAGCTGCAGCCTTTGCTCTGCAGGACCAGCCTGTTGTGAATGCAGGTGAGTGGGGACCCTTGCTGATGACTTGCATGTCTAGGGAATGTGGCAGAGTGCGGGAAAGCAAATGGCCAAGTCCATGGCAGGAGTAGTAGCTTGGAGAAGCAAGACAAATACACAGGAAAAAGGGGGACAGTCCTGCATGCTGCAGCTGATTTTGCTAGAGCCAATTACGTAGGTAGAGGACAGCTTACCAAGAGGGACTCTGTTAGGAAGGGGTGACCAGGAGTGGGGCTGGGGCCGTGCATATGCAGCCTGCAGAGGGCAGAGCCTGCTGGTTGGTGTACAGGTGGCTGCTGTAGGCACAGTGCAGTTCCTGCCGGTGTCAGAGGTGCTTGCTGAACCCAGAGGAGCAGAATAACCAAGGGGAGAGTAACTGAAGGGGACTAAGCTGTGTGGACTGTTTTCTTTCTGTCTGTCCTGGTGCTTCTCCCACAGGTACAGCAAGGGCTCATTCTTCTCTGGAGTTACGTTTAAGCTAGACATGAGCAAGTTGTTATGATTTGTAGCCTGTCAAACCCTTGATCCTAGGTTCTGCATATGTAACACGAGTTTTTTCTCTTTCTAGTGATTGATGACACGACCAAAGAGATTGTGTACAGGGACTATGTGGACATCAGTGTCGCTGTAGCAACTCCCCGGGTGGGTACCTTGGATGCTTTGTCCATGCTTCCTGCAGCCTTTGGTATGGGATGGTCATACACTTTGAGCCAACTCAGCTTTGTGCTCTGGTGCAGCAGAAATTAACTGATAAGACTTATTGTATAAATGAGACATCTGATACATTATGGACTGCTGAGATGGGTTTTGAGAGAAGATGGAGGACCGAGAAGATTCTGCCACTATATTCACCTTAATAAGAGATGTGGTAACAGGGTCAATATAGATCTCAGTTGTTAATGAGTCGGGCCAAATTAGGGAAACCCTCTTTTGTCATGAGTCCATGACATAGGCAGTAAAAGCTTTGAGCGTCCTGTCCTTTGGCTAACTTCGCTGTGCTGTTCCACAGACATGTTTCTGTCCAGGGAGAGTGTGGGATGGAGTTATAGATGTTGAGTTAGTGAATTACCTTCTTGATTAGAAGGTTCTACTATGAGGCAGAGGTTTGACAAGGATTGAAGTTCTGTCACTGCTCCCAAAGTCTAAGGGAGGCCCAGCATAAAGAAGTGAGAGAAAGGTGCCAGCTGAAATCTCCCAGTGCGTCACCCTGGAATTAATGTGGAGCTGGATGCAGACAGACCTGGTTGATTTTATGAGATAGGCTAACAAAGGCAAAGATGATGGCTCAGTTTAAGGTGTCAGCCCTGGATGGGTGTCATGCCAGGTTTCCTGTCAGACTGCCAGGGTGTGAGGCAGCTCTGCAAACCACTGCTGTGGGCTGAGGGGGAGGCAGGAGCTCTCCGGGGCTGTGTCCAGGTTCCTGCCCTATGACAGCTATCTGTGTGTCACTGCACTGAATTTACTATTCATGGACTTTGCTTCTCCCCAGGGTCTGGTGGTCCCTGTGGTTAGGAATGTAGAAAACATGAACTTTGCTGACATAGAGCGTGCTATCTACGAGTTGGGGGAGAAGGTAAGGAAAGTTTTCTGAAGAGGGTTGGGAGGAATGGAAATAATTGGGAGTGCTGGATCGGCATGTATTGATGTGGTCTCTCTGTGTCATCATCTCTGACCTCTAACACACTGAAGTGTGCTGTGGGGAGTGATCCAGTTACATGTCTGGCTGTGCCTCTGCCTTCTAGGACAGCTCTACGTGTTGCAGTCTATGCATTAGTGATGTGGTGTGTCTTCACCTTTGTCTTAGAGGCCAAGGCTGAGCTGCCCTGGCCTAGAAGTCCCTGTGTCTGTCTCCTGCAAAAGCAGGAGTTGGGAGCCAAGGCGAGAGAATCCTTCCCCAAAGCCACTAGATGTTCAGCTCTAAAGACAGGATGCATTTTCGAGCAATTTGTGCTGGTTTTCAGCTGAGCAAATCAATAAGCAAAACTCTTGCAAACAGTATTTATTCCTGGAGAGAGTGAATGTCCAGACCCTTTTTCTTTGGTCTCTGTGATCTGTGTGGCTTTCCAAGACCTTACTTTTTCTTCTAGGCGCGGAAGAATGAACTGGCCATTGAAGACATGGATGGTGGCACTTTCACAATCAGCAACGGTGGGGTTTTTGGGTCACTCTTTGGAACACCTATCATTAACCCACCCCAGTCTGCCATCTTAGGCATGCATGCCATCTTTGACAGGCCTGTGGCTGTGGGAGGCAAGGTAGGTGGACCTGCACCAGGGGTTTTACTGAACAAAGGAGAGGGCTCAGCAGATTGAGGACCTTTTTCCAAGGAATTGGTGTCACTTCTAAAATTAACTTCTAATTAATTAATTAATTCCTCTTCACTTTACTGTGAAGGAGGAGCAGAGACTAATGGCTGTAGGGCACCTTTGCCTGGCCCTAGTACTTGCCTCAGCTGTGCAGGGGACTTTGTCCTATCTGTGAGGGGGCAAACTGGTTATAATCCGCTGAGGTGTGGGAAGGAGGAGGTTGTAGCCTTTGTGATAGGGAACAGTTCCAGGAAGGGACCTAATCTTGTGTGTGGCGTGGACCCAGCCTGGGTGGGTAGGTAGGTAATCTTGCCAGGCAGGACACATCCAGGAGGGCCTGAGCTCTGGATTCGGGGTGGGAAAAAGCTGGGTCTTCCCTGAACTGACAGGAGGGGATCATGCAGGCAGGAGCGCTGAGCTCACTAATCCCGTGTCACTCCTCAGATCGAGGTGCGGCCTATGATGTACGTGGCGCTGACCTACGATCACCGGCTCATCGACGGCAGAGAGGCTGTGACCTTCCTGCGCAAGATCAAGGCAGCGGTGGAGGATCCCCGCGTGCTGCTGCTCGACCTGTAGGGCAGCCACACCCCCACACAACCCACCCAGGACAGGGCCGCAGCACCAGCAGGGACAATGCAGGGCATTCAGGAACTGGCAGGGGTCATTCCAGTCTTTCTCCCTCCGCTGTGATTGGAGCTGTCCCAGAGGGAATTATGGGGATAGCTCCTACCTCCTTTCCTATTTTGTTTAATGAAGGTTTAGTATCTCACAAGAACTGCCATGCAGTGGGCCAACCACTGAATGGCACTGCCTTTCCAGAGCCATCTGTGTGGCATCCTCTCCCTCACAGCACCAAACTCACCTCTAGCTTGTCCTATACCACTGGAAACTGCTTGCTGCTGCTGTGCTAGGGTACCCTTCCCTGCCCCTCCATGGCGGGTTCAGCTTTATTGCCTAGCACTAAGGTTTCTGGGAGAGGAGAGGAGAGGAAAGGCTACTGTCCTGTCCATGTTTTGCTTGAAAATATTTCACGCTCATCTGCCTTGCAAGGGTGGTCTGACCCCGAGGCCACTTGCAGGAAAAGTTTTGGTCAGAGCAGGGCTTGAGGTAGGTGTCATGCTTCTGGCAGCGCCCTAGTTACACTCCCTCCACAGACAGTAACACGGGGTGGCAGCTCCCCTACTTTCCCTTGGAGGTTGTCTTTCACTAGCCCGGTCACTGTGGCATGAATGTTCCTGTCAGCGTGGGCAGAGCCTGTGACCTGTGTGGAGGTAGCACTTCCTGGGGACAACCCTTTCACCATTACATGCCCGACGTGGGGGTGAGAACCAGCCCCCAGCAACTCTCCTTGACTCACAGCTCACTGGCGGTGGATCTGACTGCTGGCTTCCTGCGTGCGGGGGCTTGGCCTGCTCCTAGCGCACACAGCTGGGGGGGCCAGGCCTTTCACTGTAATGTATATCCCAGCCCACGGGTGCTGGTTTTGGGGGGAGGGGGGCAGTTCTTAATCTGATAGCGCACACATGAATTGAGGGGTGAGGGGGTTGCTAGTGCCTGCAGAGTCTATTACTCTTACCCCCTACACAGAACTTGTAACAAAAATATTTAACACAGCGGATTTTAAATGAAATAAAACTCTGCAACGACTGCAAGGTGGGGTGTGTTTGAGGGGACAAGGACTCTGGCGTCAGCAGCATCCTGAGTGCAGTACAACAGGCCTGTTGCATGGTGGTGAGAGAAGAGAGGTAATGGGAGCTGATCCCATCACTGGTGGTACTAAATTGAGGCTTCTCTGCCTGTGAACACTGCTGTCCTCAAATTCTCTGCCAAAGAATTGGCGCTTCCCAGGAAGGAGGAGGTTTTTAGGGCTGGAAATCATCCTTTTCTTGGTCTAGCAACAGAACTGTTACAGATGGTGAGGAATTCCCAGTGTTTGCTAAAGGGCATGATGGCCAAGAGAGGGACCTGTGACAGGCTCATAAAGTACAGGTATGGAGCTGGGTTCAGTTTTTACCGCTGCCAACAGGGGAGAGCTGTAATTCATGCAAGTGAGGAAAAGGCAGAGGGAGAAAGGAAGCAAGAACAAGGAACAGCAGAAGCTGTCTGTGGTGCTGGGTGTTTCCCCAAGGAGCTGTCCTTGTTGGAACAATACAAAATCATTCCTGGATCATGGCAGGGTTTTCCCGGCTCTGACATCAACTTCAGAGAATAGTTTGCTCTTCCCAGCTACGGGTGAAGAGGGCAGCCTCTTCTAATAGAAAACGATTGCACCCACAGCTGCCATGGGGATGAAAGGGAGAGCAGTTCCTAGTCCTGGTGCCTGCATTTTCCTGGCAGCTAGGGACAAAACCAAAGCCAGAGTGTGGAGTCAGCTCTTCTGCCTGGCCCTGACTGAGGTAGCTTAGGGGAAGAGGAAAAAACCCTTCCCTGTTCTGGGAAGGGTAGAGAGTCTAGTCCTTGCACAAATAAGCCGAGTGAAAGAGAAGATTTTGATTAAAAAATGCTGCTTGCACCCAGCTTCTGTGCTGGTTTAGGATACAGAGGGTCCACCTTGACTTTGTACATGAGCCTGGGGAAGCCTTTATTCTGTGTGGAGCTGCAATAAAATGAGGCCTTTGAACCATCCAGGAAGTGCATATACAGTCAAGCTCTTGAAATTATGCAGCCTAGCAAACTGCTTAATTTAATCTGCCCTGTCAAGGCTTGCTGTAAGAGTTGTGCTTGAAACTTCCTTTTGTTTGACTCTCTTGTCTGGCACCCATGGCACTGAGTTGCAAGATGCCATGCTGTGGCTTTGGCCACAGGGTCCTTCCTCCTGAACCTCCACTGAATCACAGGACTAGGCGGCTGGTGGACGGGGGTGCAAGCCTGCAGCTGGAGGGTTCAGCCGGTGCAGGCTGCCATGGAGAGGAAAAGCCCCAGGCTCAGCTGCTCCTGCTCTCTGGCCTTCTGTGGCATTAGTGGTCAGCTCCCTGCTTAGTCCCGCGGTTTCTGCACAGCCATTGAGGTGTTCGTACCTTTGCTGGTGCAGGAGATGGGTTTCTCCAGGGCTCTGCCTCCCTCTGGTGGACGAGCGCTCCTGCTGCTGACAGGGAGGGTGTCTTCTTACTACTGCGGGCAAGAGGGAGCTGGAACCAGCTAGCCACAGAGACGTGGCATTGGCAGCAGTAATTCCTTACTAAGGGAGATAAGTGAGCAGTGTGAGGGAGTGCTGGGAGAGGAGGGTCAGAACTGCACCGCTGCCATTGCAAGCTCACCCTCCAGCCTGAGGCTTTGACTTGCACAGCTGAGCATGGCAGCCCCTGCCTTGGGCTGTCAGCAGACACATGTGTTTGTGCTGCTTTTGCTTTGATCCTGAATGTATGTACACTTGGCCTCATTCCCTCTGTGCTGGCTGTCAAGAGTTCACCCCTTTGAACCCTCACTGTTTGGTCTACCAGGGATGACCATGCCCAAAGCATGGCAGCGAGGGGCTCTGCCAGAGGAAAGGAACACCCAGGCATGCAAGGCTGGAGCCACAACAAGTAACAATGCCAAAAGGGTGGAAGAAAACCCGGGCACTCTGTGCATTTCTCCCAGATCTGAGCTGCGGCCATACAGCTGTGCAGCCCTGAGAGGCTGTGAGGCAGGCAGGAACAGAAGGGCAAAAGGCCAGGCACTCAGTGCCACCTTCTGGGTTTTGGCTGCAGGGTGCTCATGGCTGGGGGTGACACCAACCCAGGGCTCCCAGGCAGGTTTCAGAAACAGATTTGGGGCTCGCCCTCACTGAGCATGCTTGGCCTACACCTGGCTGGTGCAGCTCAGAAACAAAAGGACACTTCTCCAAGTGATATGGAGTCATTTATTTTTTTCAGAGGGCGAGGGGGAGAAGAGCAGAGGGCTCCTTGTTGTCTCACCCCACAGCAAGGGATGACCCACACATACACATGCAGTCAGGGAGGGGCAGAGACCCCGAGCTTGGGCTCCAGCCAGCAGGGCCCGGAGGGGCTGCATTTGAAAGCCACAAAAAGGAACAGAGCAGGGGGGTCTGGGGTAGCAGCAGAGATAAAAAACACAGGGAGAGAGTTCCAGGGTGAGGTGCTGAGCTGAGGAAGGGATGCCCCAAGAAGGGGATCACCACTGCTTCCTGGGGGTGGGCACCCAGGTTCCTTTTGCCATCGGGGAGGACCTGGAGGAGAAGACAGCCCGGCCCAGCCTGCTGCCTCCTCTTTGGAGATGCCAACGAACAGAAGCGGAGACAGAAGGACATGTAAGGCTGCAAAACCTCATGTGCCCCACCTCGGGGCAGCCCTTGAGGCAAACCTTCCCCAGCAGGCAGACCTGCCAGTGCCACCTCGGGTGACAAGTGCCAGGCAAGCAGCCCAGGGCCCAGCTCCCTGGGGGAAGGACAGCCTGCTTAGCCCACCAGCTTGTTCCACGGGACTGTGCTGAAGAAGGAGTGAGACTTCAGCTTTGCTATGCCTCCTCCTCCAGAGCCCAAGCGCCGCTTTGGATTGTACTGCAGGAGCTGCAGAGAAAAGCAATGGGACAGGAGGATGGGAAGATGGGGACACTGGAAAAGGTACCCAGGCTGGACCTGCCTTTCCCCAGCCTCTAGTCCCATTCTCCCTCCCATCCACCCAAGCTCCTCACCTCGGTGAGTAGCGATGCAGCAGCCAGGCTGAGGCCCTCTGGCAGATGCAGCTGGGTGTGAGGCTGAATCCCTGATGGATGGTTTTGGGAGAGTGGCTGCAGGAGGCAGAGGGTGATGGTAAGCAGAGGCACCAAGGAGGGTAGGAGCACCCTGTTGAGTCTTCATTGCCACATAACCCCTGCCCTACACAGCAGGATTTAAAAGCCAGGGCCCTTAACACCCAGAGACCATGCACAGGCATGGGAATCACACAGCTAAAGCAACCTGGCCAAGAACTGAGGTGCCAGCAGGGCAAGGCACCCTCCCAGCCCTACACAGCAGGCAGCCCTTGAGCCTCCTCCTCCCCTGTCCTCCTTGCACAGCTCCTCAGCCTCTTACCATTCCTGTCAGCAACTCATACAAGAGAGAGCCAAAGCTCCAGCAGTCAGCTGCTTCAGTGGGCTCCATGATCCCCCCCACTTCTGCAGAAAGAGACAGAGAGGGGTTAGAGCTGGAGGCAGCAAGCATCAGTGGTCACATTGTGCTGGGCACATCTCACTGCCTGCAGCATCCCTTTCTCTCCAATTGGTACCACTGGGCAGAGAGCTGGAGAAGCCAGGGGACACATCCCTTACCTGGAGCACTGTAGAGCTCTTCCCATGCCTGGCTGCAGTATTGGGGCTCCACCTCTGTCCACTGGCCAAAGAAGGTGAGACGGACATGACCTGCAGAGCAGCACCAGAGTAAAAAGCAGGGAGGTCAGGGCCTTTGGTCGTAGCACGAAGCCAAGCCATATCCCTGCCACTGGGAACGCTGGGCACTGGGCCCTGTCACACCCTGAACACAGAGGCACTGAGCATCTCCTGGCACCACACATCCCCCCCACTGGCCTCCCAGTGCTTGCCCGAGGTGCCCAACAGGCACTCAGAGCTGGTGAGACTGCTTAGGTGGGCTCCAAGCTCACAGATCTCAGCGCAGGCTGTGGTGAGGAAAGAAGTAGATTTTAAAGGGGAAGGAGGGAGAAGTTTAGCTTTCTTCTTGTAAAACTCCCTGCATTTTTCTTTTCTTAAGCAATTTGTAGTTCTCCAATTCATTCCAGATGTTGCCAGCTGAGCAGGGACTTGCACTGACAGCAATGCCCATGGCTCAGAGGGATGGGATGGCTCCAGAACACCCCCAGCAGGCAGTTACTATAAGTAGGGGAAAACTAAGCCACTAGTCCCCCTAACCTCAGGCACAGTTCAGCTGGTCCCAGCTTCCCCATGTTGGGATTTCCCAGGCAGCCAACCCCGACGTGGGAGCAGGGGCAATGCATTTCTGTGGCTATGGCCCTTGATGCTCTGGCTGCAGAGCCATTTCTTGTAATAAGTACTTGGAAAACCTAAGTGAGATCACACTTCCAGTTTCAGAAATATCCAAATCTTCCCAGACTCCCACCTCTCCTTAAAGTAAACTCAAGAAAGTACACGTTTTCTGGAAATGGGGCAAGCAGCAGTCTCTCAGCTGAGAGACCAATTTCCTCCTCCTTGGGGCAGCAGCATGGGGCATTACCTACCAGCTGCATCAAGCAGCAGGTTCCTGGGGTTGAGGTCGCGGCACAATACACCCTGTTGGTGAAGTCCCTCTAAGGCCAGGAGGATTTCTGCTGCCCACAGCTGCACCTGCTCCTCCTTTACAGCCCACGCTCTCCGGCTGTGCCCATGGGAAGCCAAAGCCCTGCATTGTCCCGATGGTGGCTGTTTGCTGAGCTGGCCATAGGTCTGGCTTGCTCCCCACGAGGGCTCCCACACAACTGGGTCAGGCACAGACGGTTTGCCAGAGCTGGACAGGGCAGCTCCTGCAGGAAGCTGCCTCTCACCAAGGGTCAGGAGGGGCTGAGCCTGGGAGGTCTCAGACACTTTCTGAGTTGGCAGTAGCCCTGCCCCTGGCTGGCCCCCTCTCACAGTCTTTGGTACAGAGACAAGCCCCTGGGGAAGCCTGGGGCCTTGTTGGGAGGCTGTTCTCTCGGATATGCAGCCTGTGCCACTGGTTAGATCATTCCGTGGGTAGACAACCAGGCCCTGGCTGGCAAGGTGGCCAGGACATTTGTCTGACGCTGCTGGAAAATGGTCCACAACACCAGACACAGTCTGTGTCACGCTCAGATCCTGTCCTCCATGTGCAGCCCTCATGCCGCCGGCAGGAGCCAGGAGAAGCTGGCAGTGGTTCCCTGAGCCAGAGTCTGTGGGGCCAGGGGACTGCTCCTGAGGGAGTGCGGCATCGCTGTTTCCCAATACCCGGTAGTTCACAGAGCCTGGGAGGCCACTGCCTATCCAAACAGGGAAGATGGAGAGTTGGCTGCCACCCTGGGAGTTTCCCACACCATCCTCTGTGTCATGGTCCCTCAGGGCTTGCATGGTGTTTGAATCGGCAGAGTCCTGCTGGATACAGTACTTAGAGCGGAGGTGAGACCACAGTGTCTCCCCTGGAAAGCAGAAAGGAGAACAAGTGATGAGGCAGAAAGTATCTGTGGTTCCCCCACTGTGGACGTGGCCCTTTCAGGTCCAGGCCAAGGTCCACATAGTGGGGATGTGATTGAACATCATTTATGTCCCCAGCAGCAAAGCTCAAGTCCATGCAGAATACACTCTGGCCCTACAAGCACACCATGCCCAATGCCACACCTTCCCCAGGACCTGGCACACCGAAGTCCCATTCCCTCATCCTTTAGCAGCCCTCTCCTCATTCTGCACAGTCTCCTTGATCCCAGCTCTGCCACTTCCATGTCACGGACAAGCCACATATTCACAGATGCTCCTGATCCCACTGCCACTCCCACTTTCCCCCAAAAGCCTTTCCTTCCCGTGTGACAGAGATGCCAGAGAGCTCCCACACACGGCACGAGCCCATGGGTCAGCAATGAGCCAGTGCAGCAAGCCCTGGAGCCCACAGCATGCTGCCAGGGCTTCCCAGCCTCACTACATTCAGTGCTGGCTGCTTTCTGCAAACTTATCCTATAGCAATGCCCAAGGAGTAGAGCCTGTTCTCCAACACACATCAGCCTCCATTTGTCATTACTGGACTCCAGCCGCTGTTCCCTCTACATCCATTCAACCAGCTGAGAGTAAATAAGCTCCTTGGGACAAGCCTCCACCTTGTCATACTTCTTCACCAGGGTCTGGGACAAGCCTCAAGGATGCCTCCTTGTTGTACCCAAATCCCAGTATGCTCACTGCCCCTTATTCCCTAATTTTCCATCTCCTCTCTTTGGTATGATCTCAAAATCCAGTGTGACCTTTTGTAACCAAAAAAATGCTTTATAAATGTCCTGTCAAAAGATTATTTTGTTCTACAACATTCAGGTGAACTACCTCATTTTGTTTTCCTTCTCCATCACCTTCCTGTTATGGTCAAACAATGCCAGTAAAATGAAGAGGTTTTTCTTTTCAAGATGCTGGATCACATCATTACCTAAAGGCATGACTGCTCCCTCCCATGAGGCCCAGTGGCTCATCTCTCTAAAGACTAAAGCTGGTTTCCATATAACACCCACCCACACACAACCTCTTTTCCTGGTAGGTCTCCACAGGCCCATTTCTAGGTTACATCCCCAGTCAGTTCTTACCAAACTCCTGGAATTCATAGCTGAGCAGCTCTGTCCACAGAGTCTCCATGCCCTGGTACCCACCACCCTTCTCTGTAGAAGACAGCTTACACTATCACTATAAAAAACAGTCCCAGAACAGTAGGAGAAACATATTTCGGATTTTAAAGAAAGGATGGTTAAGGATAAACCAGGATGCTTCACAGATGGGAGGCAAGGCTATCCTCACTCACCCTGCACGTGCTCCAGATGGAGGAAGATGGAGTCCTCACTCACATAGTAGCACAACAGCTTGACCATGAAGGGGACCCCATGAGGGATGATGGTCTGTCGCTCACGGGTCTCAACGTGGGATTTGGGGAGGCTCTGAGGAGGTACAGGTAGATGGGTGTTACAGCACAGTGGGGACTTGGACTCCATGCAGCCTAGCACCTGGCAGGGCTGGAGGCCAGCCAGAAGGGAGTGTGCCTTCTGCCAAGCCCCATGGCTGCTCCCTTGTCAGCTGCAATGGAGCTCCCCACCTGTGCAAACCTGCGGCTCATACGGAGTCTGTCAGTCCCCAGCACCCAGCTGTGATAAGGCAGCGCTCTGCAAAGCTCTGCCAAGGTAGGGCACTCCCCATCTGCACTGTGGGGCCCAGAGGGCACAGCTGGTCCAGAGCAGTGACTCCTCTGCAACCACCCTGGTCCCTTCAGGCAGGAACCTGCCATCCCAGCCCTTTCTCCTCTTCCCCTGGAAATGATGCTTCTCCCTCTCATGCCAGATCCTCCTTGTCCGGTTATTGAAGTCCTCCATTGTTAGTTCCAAAGGCACTGAAAAATACTCTAGGACTTGTGCTGAGCACACCTCACCCACAACCTGTTTCAGGGGCTGACCCAGATTAACACAGGCTTGAAGTGTTACGAGTCAGAGAAACGGACGACCAAGGAGAACCACTTCCCTTCTGATCACAGAGGATGGCTGAGGCAGCCAAAAGAAGATTTTTGAACCAAGAACATCATCCAGCCTCTAAGAGCTGCTGTTTTTTGTTCCTCTGCTTGGACAAGATGGCCCCCGCCTGAGAGGGAGAAGCAGGCAGATGAAACTGAAAACACACACCTTGAGTATAAAGGTCTCACCAGAGGCTGGATCCTGGACAATCTGCACCTGGGACAGTATACACAGTACTGGTCAGAAGCGGTGACCCAACACACAGCCTACAGGAATGACCCAAGGGACTCAACTCTGGAACTGAAACAAGCTCCCACCCAACTGGAAGAGTTTGGTGGGGCTCAGACCCCTAGTCTTGAAAGACAAAACACAGGTTATTGGCAAGGAAATAGCCATGCAGCCAAGAAGCAGAAAATTAATTAAACCAAGAGGTGGCTCCCATGCCAGTTTTGCTTCCTCCACACTGAAGGGTTTCACAGTGCTCTTTCTGGGCTGTGCGGGGTGCACTGGGCCTCGGCAGGACAGGAGGATCGCATCAGTCCTGACCAACTGAGATGTGTGAACGGCAGTGGAGAGCAATGTGCAGTGCGTGGCGTCTGTGGATACAATAAGCCTGGCATCTTCACTCCAAGATAATGAACTTCTAATTAGTTTATTCATCTGGATAGCTCAGCTTCTGCTGAAGTCTAGATTATCCACAGGAGTCCACCATTGTGGCACCTGGGCATCAAGCACAATTCCATATGTGGGAAAGAACTAGATGCATAAACCTGCCCGTAAATATCTTGGGAGCTATGGTAAGAAAAAGTAATGGGGACATTAACAGATTTCCCAATTAACTCCTTAAGGGGTCTTGAGTCCTCTCCTGTGAATTTTTCTGGGTGGGAATGGTGTGGATGTATACCCCAATGTTGCTTCATGGATGTGCTGAGGGCTGGCACCCCCATTCCAGCTGCTAGGACCCTCCAGCTTATGCTCCCTTTGGTCCAGCCTCATCCCCCATCTCCAGGTCAAGTCATTACCTTATCAATCACTCCCACAACCTTACACCGTCTCAGGTTCTCCACTGCCGAGCTCAGTGTCCTGATCGGCCGGAAGCGCAGGCTGCTGTAGCCCTGCAAGGTGACAAGAGAAGAGGATGAAGGACCCAAAAATGCTGCTGTCCATTACAGTGCATGATAAAAGTCCCCGCATTTTCCAGAGCAGGCAGCAATACTGCCTAGCTGGTCAACATGCAGGGACAACACTCCAATGGCTGTGATTCATTTCTAACATCAGCTGGACCATTTTCTTGGGCAACCCCTGGATTTCTACATTTTTTAGGGAAAGCTTGCACTTGCAGCAGAGGTAAAAATCACACCAAAATTTGTAGCTAGACCTGGACTGTTTCAACACTGAGGGGATCTGTGTGGAAGGTAGTTGTCTTTCTCCCCGCATTCTTCCCACTAGGCTCTGAGCTTGCCCTGCCTCGCCCCCTTCTCCTTTCTTTAACTACCGCCTTCCCACAATGCAGAAAGCAGCCATTGTCTTTGGTTTCCATACAGATGGGAATGATGACAGGGAATAGGACATTTTTAACATTTGACAGGGTGGTTCCCTGCAGTGGTTTCAGTCTCCACAAAAATGTCCATACCCACTATAGTATGGTGGCAGCAAGCTAAGCATACATGCTCGGGAGAGTGGGGTCCTGGAAGCACCCTCGGCAACCTGGGCCCACCTCAGCTCCTTGATCCAGGCAGGGCGAAGAGCTGCCAGCTCCCTTGCAGCCACTGGCAGGCCAGGACACTCTGCAGCTCGATGCACCTGCCGTTTTCTCTACACCATCTTAGTGTGGCATCTGGCAGACAGACAAGGAGGCCCACTGGGGCTGCTTTGTCTGCGCGTGCACATCCCCACGCCCGTTTCCCAGTGCCACAGAACCGCTGCCATCCCGCCCAGGCGGCCCCACGCCAGCCCCTCACCGTGGCAGTGCTGCTGCCACCCCCCGCCCGCTGCAGGTGGCAGGTGAAGATTTCCTCGGCGCGCCGCAGGTACTGGGTGATCTTCCGCTTCACGGCCTCCCGACGCTCCTTGTTGGGGTCAACTGCGGTCGGAGCAAAGGGTGGGTGTGAGGGGCCTGGCACGGCCCCGAAGGACTGGCCACAGCTCCCAGGCGGATGCCCCAGCCCCCTCACCCTTCTCCCGGTAGGAATGCACTCCCTGGACAGACACCCCAGTGCCCTCACCACACTCCCTAGAGGGGTTTCCGCCTCCCCTTGTCATTCTCCCTGTAGGGATACCTTGGCCCCTCAAGGGACTCCCGATATGAATGCCCTGGTCCCCTGGCTGGCTTGCCCGGAGGGATGCCCCGGTCCTCTGCCCCCGGGAGGCCGCACACACCCTGCACGCCGCGGAGCAGCACGTCCACGCCGTTCTGGTAGTGGTTGAAGGCCTCCTCGTNCAGGGGCGCGGCAGGGGCGGGCTGCGCTGATTGGCCGCGGATGAGATCATCATCATCATCACCGGTATCATCACCATCACCAACACCACCATCATCGCCCCCCGCGGGGTCCGTGCCCGGGTCCCCCCGCCGGGGTCCCGCCCCCGCCCGAGGCAGGCGCTCCATCGCTTGGTTAACGCGCCGTCAGCGCCGTCGCTCCACTTGCTTTATTGTCATCTTCATTCACCATTAATTGCCCTTAATTAATCAAGCTCCCGTTCATTAAATGGTGCTTTTGCCGCCGCGTTTTCTTCCTCCCATAACGCATAATTAGCTGTGTTTTAATTAGCCTTTTTCTCAGCCGGCCACCCGACAGGTGCACCCATTCCAGCAGCTCCCCACTGCCACAGTTAAGGTGGTGGATGTCTTGCCACTTCATCATGGCCAGCCCAGGGTAACCCTGGCTCTTCCTGATTTCATCTTTCAAGTGGGTGCCGTTGGCCCTGACACTGGGCTCTCAACCAGCCCTTCCACCAGCTCTTGCAGACTCATAGGGTTTTACAAAATTGGTTTTATTCCAAATGTGCAGCACGGGGAACATCAGCACAAATGCATTAAAGTGCAGTAAAGTAACAGCATAGTCAAGATCCCAGACAGTGCTTAACAAATGCTTTGCATATGGAAAATATCAGTCTTTGGCTTATCCTAGAAACGTGTATTCCTGCCCTCCCGGCATGGCTTTTTCTTGGAAGGCCAGGAGGACTTGCAGGCCCTGCTAGATCACTACAGTTATTAGTGAAGGAGATTTGCTGAACCAGGAGTGCTCAAGTGGTTACTGCCAACTGGCCTGCAGGTTTGCTGTGTCTGTGGGATGGTTGATCCCAGATTAAACAACCGCCTAACCACAGGTGTAGCAGGGGACCTGCAAAGGCAGAAGGGCTGGAATGAAATCTAGGGGATACCCTTAGAAAAACGGTGCTAAGATTGTTTGGGAAGAGGGAGGCCCCTGCATCTTTGTCCATCCCTTGCTAACCTATGGGTATGTCCCATTGCAACAAGAAATGATCCTAAGATTGGGGTTTTCATTTTGTCAGGAGCTGGCCCTGTGCTGTGCCATCACAGCCACAGCAGCCTGGTCGGTCACTGTGTTCAGCCCCTGCTGGAGCTGGTCCTTGCTGTGGGACTGGCAGAGGGGGCACCCATTTGTGGCTAACCTGTGGTTACTTCATACCCTGCACACACTTGTAGGGGATCTCCCCAGGCTCAGGTCCCTTGGGCAGCTCTTTTGCACAGCCCGGTCTGTCAACAACAGAACAGGACAGTAGAGCCTGTGCCCACAGCTCAGCTCAGCATCCAGCAAGCAAACACTGTCTCTCTTACAAAGACCATTTCTTTGGGAGTATGAAAGTATTAACTGTGCCTTAGGGGGCAGGTCTAGGAGGAAGCAAAGCCATCTGCTTTGTAAGACAACTCGCTGCCCAAATATGATCAGCGTGCTTGCTTCTTTGGTTTCTCCTCAAAATGCTCCTTTTTTCAGCCCAGCCCATTTATACCCCACAGTCTCTGGGGCCTTTTAATTCCCACCAGAGTCCTCAGGCTGCTCCTTCAAGTGAAAAGTCTGAGCAGGCAAGAAATGAAGCAGAGCCAGGGATGACAGCAGGGGTGCTGCTGGCACAACTCACCTGCCTGACTTCAGCAGATCTGAGTGGGTCTGAAGAGGACAGAGAGGAGACGTGAACTACAAAATGCAGCACAATGTATCTGTAGAGTGTTTTGGATATCGAGGTGATGGTGGCAGAGAGATGTGTGAAGAGGAGTTGCTGGGAGGGTACAAAACTCGATTAAGTTCGTCATCAAACACCTCTGAAGTGGCCAGAAGAGAGTGAGCCAAAGGCATCAGCAGGAAGTACCCCAGGGATGTTCCTCTGAGAAAAAGCCTTGCAAGGGAGGAAGATTTGTACCAGCTCTGAGGCACAACTGCCTTTACCTGTGGGCTTCCAGGTTTGTATATCAGTGCTGGACCAAGGACATTAAATTTGGGTGATTACTTTCAGATTAACCTGTTGAAGAGCTTGTGGTCCTTGTTGGAAGTGGGAACTGCCAAAGAAAAACCAGCACAAATAACAGGGAGAAGAGTGAGAGCTGCCTTTTTTCTCACAGGCTAAAATTGATGCATGAGATCTGGCAAAAGCTTAAAATATGCTGAAACTGCAAAGATCACTGGCTGCAACAGGCAGGATTATGCCAAACTTTGTGAGGATGCCAAAGACTCGTAAGTCACAATCAAGAAGTTAGGACCTCAGTGCTTCTTTATTTGCATGGAAACGTGGGAGACCTGCACTGCCGTGGCTGTGAGACGCTGCTGGGTGGCAGTGCTCTGATGGCATCCTACAATCAGGGAGACCAGAGGTAACCAGAGACGTTTTAGTGTCAGGGCTTCATCAGCTACAATGCCACATCTCTGGGCCAATCTCCACTTCACCTTTACAGTTACTTCCCAAAAAACGTAATATTTTGTTCCTGGTGCATAAGGCCGCTTTATGTTTTGTCTCCCTATAACTATCCTCCTAAACCATCTTATTGCAGCTCTGGCTCATAAAGCCTTATTAAACAAACCTTTGCCCTGTAAGGCTGGAAGACACAGGGAGCCCAGGGACGCTGATAACCCAGTGGTGTGATGCTGCTGTGGGACAGCTGCCTGTCTGCAAGCGGTACACAGGCAGGGACAGGATGAGGGATTTGGGGGCACTGGGGCTGGAGCATGTTTTCTGCCATGCATTTGTCTCATGTTTTTCCATGGAGGACGCTGCTGGCTTTGGGGCTGGGGTCTGTCAGGGTCCCTTTACAAGGGCACCAGTCTCCTCCTACAGCCCTGCTCTGCAGTGCCTGGGGGACATGGGGCTCTGTAGATGAAGCTGACCTTGCTGGAGTGCTCACACACGTGCTGTGGACAAGGAGGGCTGCCAGGAGCTAGTGGTATAAAAAAGCTACAACCGGGAGCACACAGAGCAGGGGCAGGCAGAGAGTGGTTGGTCCCCTTGAGAGGAAACACGGGTGTTAGACACAAGCCCTGAAGCCAGGAGCCCTGCTCTCCCCTTCAGAGCAGCAGTCCCCGCCCTGATCCTCATACCTCCGTTGGGTGTGATGTCCTGCTGAAGTCTCTGCCACCCTGGGATGAGGAGGGTACCAGGACTCTCCCCTCTGGCAGGGATAGGGAACGGAGTTAACACTTCCCTGGGCATGTGATGCCTGCAGTAGTCACGGGAACTTCATCTAGGGCTCATTGGTTTCCTTTTACCTCCATGGAGCAGGAGGGAGCCCTGACAGCTGGAGATGCAGCTCCCAAACCTGTTGTGTAAGTGATACCTTCCCCTGCTCCTGCCCTGCCCCAACTATTCTATTCATCACTGCTGCAGTGGGACAGCCACATCCCTCCCAGCACCCACATTCCTGCTGTCCAACACCCCATGCCACGGGAGGAGCAGGGGACAAGGCCACACACAGTACCCAGGCGGCTCGGGTGATGGAGGGCGAGAAGCAATACAGGGGGGCTGTGCAAGGCAGGTGCCTGGCCCTGCCACATCTGATGGGCAGAGCTGCCTGGAATATCTCAGTGCCAGGCAGCCGCCGAAGAGGTGACATCAGACACCAGGAACTGCTTGGAAAAGCCGCTGTGTGTTCATGTGTTTGAATTTGTTTTAATCCTAATCAGTCTTGATAAACTTATTTTTATTAATTAACATACTTGGATTTATGTAACTTCCTTTTTTAAAGGTTTAATACTACTGGGGTATTAAAAACAATGCAGAAACCATCACATACATCGGCAAGTGCTGCACATGGTGCTCCTTGGCCTCAGAGCACAACCAGCCAGGCAGAAAATGACACACAGTGATAGGGAAAGCCTGTGTGGACCAGGCCACCACATGTTCCACACAGACTCTGAATGATGTGGGAAGGGGAGCAGTGAGTTCCCCTCATCCATGAGGTAGTGAAGGAGGAACTTCATGGGCCATTTTTGAAGCAAGGCCCATGTAGGCTGTGCTCCAGGATACTGTGGATGCCAGAACTGGAAATGGGACCCAAAAGGGATCCAGCAAGCTCCTGAAGGATATGCCCAGCTGCACAGGTACAACTCACCTGGTCCATTTCCTGCTGCATGGTGGCAGTATGGAGGTTCACATTGCCTCAACACCCACCGCCAGCTTTCCCTGACAGGGATCTGCCCTGTCCCCATCTCCTTGTGCCAGCCTCAGGCAACCCCAGCATTATGGCTTAGAGAGTCATAATGTAACCCCTGTTACAGGCAGCCCTGTCGGATGTGGGAAGGAGCTGCCTCGGACCCCAGCTCCTGCTACATTAGGCTCCACCTTGTTCCTCAGAGCAGGAAAAGCCACAGGTCCCATCATTTAAGGGTAACCTCGAGGCCTTTGCAGATCTTGCCCTCCAGTCTTTTTTTTTGAAGCTTTCAAGAATGACCCTTGATTTTGTTTTAACCCAGTGCCAGGGGTGCCCCACAAACATGTGGGTGCCCAACTCTACCCTAGGGTTTCCAGCTAAACACACTGCTCCAGGATATGGCTTGCACAGACCAGCATGGGATGCATTTGGCAGACAGCCCCAGATCCCCTGCAGCAGAATGAGGGGGACAGGAAGAGTCCCAGGAGAACTGCTTAAAACATGGAAAAACAGGGGCTGTGGCTTCCCCTTGGACCTGGGCAGAGAGCTGGCTGAGTGGGGAAAGCAGGAGGAAACAGCAGTACCCACAGCCACCTCGATGAGTGCCACCAGCTCCTTATACCCTGAGGGTATTCCCAGTGAGGGATGGGAGCCCCAGGGCAGCCTGTCCCCACATCAGGTGAATAACCCTTGATGAGGTGTTTCCTGAGTGGGAAGGCCCACGGGCAGCCTGCCCTCCACTGCCCCAAACTTTGCATCAGCCCTGCCAGGGAGGACAGGACACCGAGCCAGACGTTTGGTCTGGGGTGAGAACAGGATGGGGATGGTGAACAGGGAGAGGTACCAGTCCCACTCTGTGGTGTGGAGGGGAAGGGCAGTTCTCCCAAGGGTCTCCCAGTACCCACCTGAACTCCAGCACATGGATAGCCCCCAGCCCCGGCAGCAACCTGCTGATTGCCCATCTCCAGCACCACACCAAGGGCAGTCCCTTGGGTGCTGGAGGACTGGTGATGGGAACGTGCTCTGGGTCACTGCCCTCCTCCAGCCGGAGTGGTGCCCATGGGGAAGTTTCCTGCCTGCAGTTGCTGGAAAGCAGACAGGAGCTGACAGCTCCCATGTCTGACCAGCTTTTATTGAGCAGGGCAGAGTTGGGATGTGGCTGTGAATACAGGAGGTGCCCAGTTCCCTTCTGCTCCCCACCAGAACAGCTTCCCAGGCAAGCTCCCTGGCACCAGTCTGGGCTGCCCCGTGCCAAAGCTGGGACGGATGCAGCCCTACAGCCTTGCCTGCCCCAGATTTCCTTCCTCCCCAGCTGCAGAGAGCTGGCAGGACAGGGAAGTTTTGCAGGTGCAGCCCTGTGAGCCATCTCCACTCACTCCCCACATCATGCTGTCCTCCCCAGCCAGTTCCAGCAGCACATCCACCCACTCTGCTCCTCATTGCCCCCAGGATGCCCTCGAACACCAACACATTGCTTGAGCTCCTCATCTTCAGCCCCAGGCCTGGTCAGGAGTCCTTTTTTCTTGCTGCCAGTGGGGCAGATGGGGCAAGGGAGTCCTTGGTTCCAGGCTGTGTTCGCACCAGGGCTAACCAAGAGTACAGTCAGCTCTTCCGTGCCAGAGTGCTGCTTCCCACTGCAGCTTGGAGGGACGTGACTCCACAAGTCCCCTGTGCTGGGGGAAAGGCAGCTGGCTCAAACCCAGGTGGCAGGAGCGAGGCTGGGGGCAGGGCAGAGGCTACCTGCGTGGTGTGCCACATCTGCAAAGAGAGCATGGCACAGGGTGAGCACTGCCAGGATGGAAGAGACACTGGGACCTCCAGGCTCACCTGCTCTGCCCTGGATCCCTTTCTTTGTGCCTGGTCCCCCTGACACAGAACTGCAGGGGCAGGGACTGCAGGCAGCCTCTTCATGGGGAGGAGTGAGGGTGATGGGGCTAGTGCAGGCTGAGCCCCCTACAGCAGGCTTCAGACAAAAGGGGGAAATGCTAGGAGGAAAGTGCTAGCCTCAGGTGTCGTACCTCAAAAGTGCCCACAATGAGCCCAGCCTGTGCTGCTACAGCAAGCAGTTTGAGAAAGTGAGATAAAGGACGGAAAGAGTAGAGTAACCCAAACAATAATCAGTCAAGGACACCAGTAAGGACAGCAGCTGGCAGCAAGATGAGGCTGAAACTGGAAATTCATGGACAGGAAAACCAGCATGGTCTATGATGGCAATAGAGCTAAGCACCATCAAGTCACCCAGTCCACCCATCCCCATTCTGCCCTGCTTTGAGCTGCTGAGCCTGGAGACTACCAAGTACCTATTGAGTCTTCGGTAAAAGGCCTGTTTCCCCACAGCCACCCACTGTCCCCTCCTGCTTTCTTCTGTGTCTGCTCTGCACAAACCCTTCACTTCTTACAGTGTCAGCAAAGAGCTAAATGCTTAATGAAGACTCTCATCCCAAGGAAACTAACCCAGAAGACACCACCCATACCTGCCCCTGCTCACTTACAGTTCACAGTCTTTCCGTCCCTTCTTGTCTTGTCTTCTCTTACCTCGGCCCTTGGACCTCCTCCTTCAAAAGGAAAGTACCACAAGAAGTGCTGATGTGAGGGAGATGAGACCCACAATCCCAGCCAGTAACAATGCCCCTGATGTCACTTACCTTCCCGACCTCACGAGGTCCTGCCGAGGCCTGCAGAGTGGGAAAAAGACCGAGTGAGGTGGTTATTGGGCAGC
The DNA here is from genome assembly GCA_013398055.1 of Ifrita kowaldi. NCBI lineage: Eukaryota > Metazoa > Chordata > Aves > Passeriformes > Cinclosomatidae > Ifrita > Ifrita kowaldi. The sequence goes on from VZRS01005986.1 coordinate 32,752, forward strand.
ACTGCATGTTGAGCTGCAGGAGATGCTCCACTGACATGCCCCAGTGCACAGCTCAATCTACCTGTTATCATTCATCGCTAAAACAGACCCAATATCTCTTCTCTTGACCTAATCAACCCCTCAGTCAGGAGCTGATTGTAATGGGCAGAGAGAAGGCAGAGACAGTAAAGGGGCTGGTCAGCTTGGGTGACTACCCTGGGGATGTGACATTTTGCCAGTGAGGCTGGGGAGGGCAAGTTCAGTCTTAGCTGCTCTCTGTGACAGCTTTCACATCTTGTAGTTAAACAAGATGCAACATCCTGGGTAACAAACATGGGGGATCTGCTGCAAAGTCTCAGTAGTGGCTCTCAGCCATGACACACCCCCCCATAGGGGTCACGGCCAGGACATTACCACGCCTACACAAAACTACAAAAGGGAGCAATGTACAGGTGTGGAAAGTGGCTTAGGAAGAAGCCAAAAACTGCTGCAGAAGGCAGCCTGCACACATGCTCATTGGAGATCCCCTGGGAGTTACCCTCGGTAGGAAAACCACAAAAGGATTAGGAAATTCCCTGCATGGAAAATAGCTGGAAGCAGAGAAGGAGGCAAGTAACACATCTGCTTCTTCACACTCCCTCTTCTGCATCCACTGACAGATGCTCCAGACATAGTGTGGAGCTGGGTCTGCTCCAGTACAGCTCCTCATGCAGCTGCAGGGGAATACCAATCTGGGAATCCTCAGGATCTTCTTCCAGGCAAGGATCATGTCTAATGGCTGCCCAGCAGGACACTCATCCCCCAGTTTTCACAATACTAAATCACCCTTGCACCATGATGAAGAGTGATTACCAGGACCCCCCATGCAGGCAATGCTGGAGTCCCTACGGCAAGGACCAGCAGCACTGGAGCTGCTCCCACAGCATTGCAGTCCTCAGGCAGAGGCCCTGTCCTGCCCAGGCTTTCACCACTTTTGGGACATAGTGAGCACCCCAAGGGGCTGACTAGGTGCCAGAAGTCTGTGGCAGGTTGATGCTGGACATCCATTCCAGGCCAGCTCTGCGTATCCAGGCCAGGCTGGCACTGCATGTTTTAAGCTTTCATTTGCTAGCTTGGATGTAAACCTCTGCTTCCCAGGTCTTTATGGGGCAGCCTCCCTTAAATGGTTGCCCAAGACCCAACTGTCAAGCTTTCTCTTCGGGCCACAGTCACACTCAGGCATGCTAAGCCACGGAGCTCCCCGCTGAGCCACCGCCTTGGACGTGCTGTCATACACCAAACACCTGCCTCAGAGCCACCAGCCTTCCTCCATTACCCACAGGCAGATCCTCTGGCTAAAGGAGCATATGCCAGGCATGCCAAGGCAGCTGCAGGGATGGGGAGCACAGCCCTGCAGATGGTGCATGTCACCTGACCCGTCTTCACAATGCCACACAGCCCCTCGGCTGCAGGGAGCAGGTACAGATGTGGTGCAGCCTGCAGCTGAACAAGGGCTATAAGCCCCAGCCAACCTTTGTGCAAAGACAGCAAGAAGGGGTCCCAGCACAGCCAGGGTGCCCATAGGGCATCCCTGTTCCACACACAGGGAGATCTGGCAGGGTTGCTGGAACCCGGGAGTTCCTACCTGCACTCGCACTGCTTGTGCTCGGTGAACGCCATCTCCACATAGGGTGCCTCCCCGTTTGGCTTTATCTTCAGGAGCTGAAAGAGGAGCAAAGGTTACTTCCCAGGCAGCGGCAGAAGGGGGCTGGAAAGGCTTCTGCACCACTGCCTTGCCACCCCAGCCTCTCGGGAAGATGCATGTCTAACCTGTTCCTCGGGACCTCCAACAACAGAGACTCCACCTCCACACGTAGGCAGCACTGGCCAGGCCCAGCTGTCCCGGCTGGTGCCGCCCAATGGCTTCAGGGCTTTAATTTAAGTCCCATGGTCTTGGGATTTCCCAGCCTTAGAAAAGATTTTTCAGTCTCTGCCTTTCTGGAGAGCTTTCACATATTTGACCCCTTTGCACATCTCCCTTCTCTGACAGAAATATCCCCCCAGCCATATTTTCCGGACCAATCCCATTGCTGCTGCCTCCTCCTGGACCCCTTTCCTATAGCACTGAGTTGGAATGGACCGGAGTCAGTACCACAGTGCCTCCCCAATCCAGGGGTACAGGATTTGCCCTGTCACATGTCACTCCACAGCCCAGCCTGAAGTTCAGGTTGGACATCCAAGGGCCTTACAGAGTATGTTCATGTTGGTGATCCACACTAGCCCCTGCAGAAATGTCTGGCATTGCCACCCTGTACACAGCAGCAGGATCCCTCCCATAGAGGAAGACCTCTGCTTGGGGAGCTGCCTCCTGTTCATGCCAGGCTTTTGATCCACCTCAGCCAAGAGCTTTTGGAAATTACCATCCTGCCTTCCAACATGCTTTCAACCCCAGAGAGACCAAAATCACTGGTTATTTATTGCAGGCACTACATAGTCCATCATCCATGACAAAGCAGAGCTTTTCCCTTGTCCCTGCAGCATCAGCAGGTTGATCAGATCAGTTGATCTCTGGCAGCTCAGTGCAAGGGCTGCAGTGTGAGGACAACTGCTGCCTGGAACATGGGGAAGAGTCAAACGGCTCAGGCTCTCCCACCCCACATCTCCCAGCTCACACAGTGACAACTGAAAATGCGGTTGGCTCAGTCCTTCATGCTCATCACGCCCCAGCGTGGGGGCATTCACTGTCAGCACCACCCCAAGCATCACCTGATACAGGAGAGCCTCACTCCTCCCTTCGATTCAAGGGCAGTACCTACTTTGTCCCAGCAGGCAGCCATGGGCAACTGGAACACCCCCCAGTCCCTCCACAGGACAGGGAAGGTCCGGAAAGATGACAGCGATGAGCAAGAGAGACCACACAGAGAGAAGCCCGGGAAGCAGGGAGTGAGGCCAGTACCACGAGGGGTGACACCTGGCCTCAGGGGTAAGCCCAAAGAGCAGGCAGAGGGACCCTACGGGCTTAGAATGCATTTGAGCAGTTGTGAGTCCTCTCCCTTGCTAGCCACACTGCTACGATGTCTAGAGACACTGCAAAGCTGCAAGTTCACCTTCCCGGCGCTTGGTGAGCAGCCCAGCACCTATCCGGCACAGCCACGGCCCCGCAGCAGCAGCACGTACCTGCATGGTGACCGTGCTTGTCTCCACGGGGACGCAGCGGAGACCCTCGTCCCCACAACAGCCTCCACAGCGCTGCAGGGAGACGCAGGAGGGTCTGAAAATGTACTCCACCTCGTTGGGGAATTCGGCAATGACGTCCACCAGCTGCTCCAGAGGCCGGCAGAAGCTACGATTCCAGATCTCCCGAAAGGTCAGGACTGCAAGAGACAGGGACAGGGACTATAAGGAGGCGCCCAGAGAGGCAGAACCCAGCCGGGCCGCTGCCGGGGCAGGTGCAGCAGCCGCGGTGGGGTTCTGCAGCCATCACAGGGCACAGGGAAGCAAGGGACCTCCTTGTGCTCACAGTAAGTCACCGTACTGTGCACATCATTGCTCAGGGGCTCACACAGCCACCCCGACAGGCTTTCTCCCTCTATCCGCCAGTTCCGTCTCCCGCCCAGGCGCCCTGCTCACTCCCGGCCCCGCCGCGAAGGGGCTCCCCCGCTCCTCGAACCTCCCTCGGCCAGACAGCCGTCCCCTGCGGCTTTCCAGCAGGCAGAGCTGGAGCGGAGTGCTCCCACCCGGGACCCCGCTCACCGGCACCGGAGGGGCGGCAGTCTAGGGATAGAGCTGCGCTCCGCTCCGGCCCGCGGCGGTGCCCGGTGCCCGAGGCGGGCTGGGGGAATCAGGTTGCTCCGAGCCTCGGCACAGCTCCCCGCTACCTCCCCGGCCGTCACCGCGGGGCTCCGGAGATAACACAGCGCCGGGTGGTACCGAGCGCGCCCCAGCCCTGCACGAAGCCCTCCCTGGCTTGCTGCCCCTCCCAGCCAGAGCACCGGCGGCAGCCCCCTGCCAACTCACCGGGCGACTCCGTGCTGGCGGTCCCCCGCTCCTCCAGGGCCTGCAGGGAGGGAAAGGCGAGCGCTGGCGCGGAGCACGGGGCGACCCGCCGCCGCCCCCCGCCCAGCGCCGGCAGGAGCTGTCCCGGCCGTCACGGCCACCCCGAGCAGCGGCACCGG
>VZRS01005987.1:0-21457 GCA_013398055.1 Ifrita kowaldi
GGAAGTATTTTCGCAGTACCAGATTTTTTTTTCATGAATTTACGCTGAACTGCCAAGATGGAAGGTGCTAAACACTGTCAGGACATTACCTGCCGCTCCTCTTCTCATGCTGCCCTCAAATCCCATGTGATGAAAGTATTTTTTCCCTCGCTGTCCCCAAAAACCAGAAAGGACACACCCAGACTTTGAACTAGTTTGCTACACAGAAAGGATATGCATTTCTCTCTATGTCAGTCCTCAGTTCTAGTAAGGTGATCAGACACTCCCTCTTGACCTAGTGCTTACCTGCACTGATGAGCCCGTCAGAGAATGACAAGACTTCTAAAGTTTGGAGTGGCAGAATCTTACAATTAAACCTATAGCAACTCAAGTTTTCAGTTTCAGGTATTTGTGCTACAGTACTTCCCTCTCCCCTTCAGCTAATTCAGATCTTTTGCCTTTAAAACATTGTTGGACCTTTAAGGGACATGTTGGACATACCACAGGAACTTGAAAATCCTCTGTCTTTTAAAAAGTTACAGGAACTATGAAAATGTCATATCCAAAAGATATTTACAGTAAGAGAAGACAACTCATGCTTTTAACATGAAAGAAATACAGGACTTCAGTAAACCAGCAAGTAAGTAAATAAACAAATAATTCACCCATCTGATGCCAGCATCAAAACAGTAGGATACCTTATTGCTTCCTTTATTTCCTTTCATATCTGGCTCGGTTGATAGAGCACAGAACCTGAACAACACACTAGCAAACTTCAAACAGGGACTGAGATTATATCCAACAAAGCTAGAAGGGGAAATCTGACACCCACACAGCATATTCATATGGAAACAAAATGAATATATTTATTTTATGGGACAGTTTGAATTTATTATAAGTTGCATATAATTTCCTGTCTCATTTCTTGAGCACTCTTGGAATTTATCAGGATGTCTTATATTATCACACTTCCCTCTACCCTGACACCCTCTCTGCTGAACTTGCTCTATGAGAAGTCCCTGAAAAGCAGAAATTTTAAAGGTTGAAGCTTTCGAAGAGATTCCATAAAGGCAGTGAACACTGAAGTGGAAACAATGTGAAAATTAATGTACAGTAGAAACAATGTACATACCACTTATTTCTCTGCACAGCTAAAACAACTGCCCCTATAAGCAGCAACCAAAATATCCACAGGTGGCAAAACTATTCATATTTCCACACATGCTGGCTTTGTAAGAAAATTAAATCTCACAAATACACACACTGCTTTACCTCCCCTTCCAATTTTACCCAACTTTACCTACTTTTATAAGAAGTTTGGAAAAGTTCAGTTACTGCAGAAAAATGAAAAAAAAGATGGTCATACATGGAATAGAATTCTGAACAGGGTACTTAAAAGGTAGATGATAAAAAATCTCAGACCTATGATGAAATGATTTACATTCCCTGAGCTAGAAGGACATTTAAATGATCAGATTTTACTAAACTTTGACTGCTACTGGTCTGTGTTCAACACTACACAGACTTAAGGACCCAAGAGAAGATCATCTCACTCCACAAAATGCATATCTCTTGCTTACTTCCCCCATTTTGCCTAAACATACATCTAAGAGTTAGAGCATGTAACACCTTGAGCATACAAAACTGGTCAGCCATCTGTTAAGCCTGCTGTCCGTAAGGTGTTGTAAAAAGATGGAGAAGCCAACAGCAAAAACTAGCCATTCCTGTACAAGAGTTCGGAAGAAGTTGTGGTTCATACTCAAGCATGATATTCTGATGAAATAAACACTTCATGCCAATTTTCGGATTAGTTGTTGTCCACCAAATGAGAAGACTTATTTTAGAACTGTCCTTGGCTTGGGCTGAGAAAAAGTAATTTCTTTTTCTTTTTCCTGCTCCCTATCATGATTTTATTGCACCTGGTGGTTGGTGTGTTTTCATTTTTTTTTTCACTACCTTTAACTTTTTAATTGTTTCCATAAAGGATGATCTTACCATTCTTCCTTCCTTCCTCAGACTGCAATTTCCCATTTTCCCCCCATATAATTGTCTCCCATACAATTTAGAGTTTTCTTACAAGGTTAAGAAAATAGGTACAAAAAAGCAATAGAAGCAACACTGCTGTCCGTAGACTTGACAATACAACAGAAACCATGAGATTTTATTTGGACAGCTAACAACACAGTTTTAAGGGATTCAGGTTATATTTGCTTCAGTGAAAATTTAGTCATGCAGAGATTGATAGTCCTCTTCTAAAAATTATTTGCCTCGTCATGTGGCCCTCTCAGACTCTGCATTAACTCATGAACCTTCTGAGCATTGAAGTTTATCCAGCTGACAGATCCATGACTACAGGTGACCACATTCCAATCCTCAGACTCTCCACAGTGTTCAATGTTATACCTTTTTTTATTATTCTTTTGCAGCCCTGTGAATCTAGCAAATCCATTAAAAGAACACGTTAAACTTTAGTGACACTGGTGAAGCAGATCAGTAGCTCAACAGCCTACATTAAGTGCGGAGTTCAATTCACTAAAATCCAAAACCAAAAAATATTTCATCACACGACCTTAATCTAGCTCCAGCAAGGCTCTGCACTTGGTAGAAAAAGAAGAAATAAATTTTATACTTCAAGAATCTGAAGGAAGAGGTTAGTAAAGTAGGTCCCAACACACAATTCTGGAGTAATATAGGAAGAAATTATGATCATACATACTTAGTAGTATCTAGTCCTTCCTATAAGAAGTTGTCTTGTTTTATAGACATGGCACATCTGAAGTACAGCAGCATGAGTCACAAACCACAATGGTGAGATGTTTTCACTTTGTAACATGAATAAATCTCAGCTTTGTATAGCTGAACTCTGCATTTCAGTTCATCCTTCCCCAACTGATGTGATCAAATGCCAGTCCGTACACACACATGATCCCGCATGAAAACACAGTTGCGTTCTTTGGATCTCATACTGGAAAAAACCCCCTTAATATACCTACAATTGTAGAACCCCTTAACATACCTACAATTGTAAAGACAGATGAGCAGCCATACAGCAGCAGGTAGACCTATCTACACATGAAAGTAAAAACCGTCAAGCTTTGTACATTCAGATGTAAACAAGAAATATTCATTTCACTGGCTAATTGCGCTTGTGGTCATCCAAGACAGACCTAGAAAGATAATAGGGGAGTGTAATGCCAAAGAGCCTGGAAGGAATGGACTATTGTATTTGACTATTTTCCATGTACAAATTAGCACTGCAAAAGAAAGAAATCCTGCAGAAAAACACACGTACTTTATTACAGTCCCTAGTGTTACTTCTGTAAGTATCACAACAGCAACAAAGAGAGCTTAAAAAAGCTACTGAAAAGATGCAACTAACAAATGCAAATGTGTTTAAATGTCCTTCTGACATGACGTGATTTGAGTTCAAGTTCAGCTGAACTCATGGCTGGTTATGGTTTTGGCTACATTCCTTTGAGTTAGACAACTGTGATTTGCTTGTGCTAGGCTTTTATTTTTAAACTAACCGAAAGGAAAATCTCCAGAACAAAATGCCTGCTTTCTTTTGCTGCTCTTAAAAGTGGTGTGGTAGTATTTCCTTAGCATGAAAAAGTTCATGGAGCAATAAGCAAAATTCCCCAAATATCTCGTCTTTCTCTGGAAAGAGAAATTACCTTTTCATACTGCTTTTTCAAGACAAGCATCTTAGTGTTACGGCTCAGATTCTCAAAAGCAGCCATGAAAACACTTAGTTCATATAAATGCCTGACAAACTGGTTCTCTCAATATGGTACAAGTATACAGGCTGTGCATGTACCTCGGCTGTGCAACCTCCTTCCTTGAGGCAAGGATGCTGAACAAAGACTTTAGGTGCTACTTTGCTCTGCTGTGTCTTACTGAATGTCTTGGGGATATCCATGATGGAGTCACCCCAAGACACTGAACATTTAGGAATGTGGGATAAATTCTTCTAAGATTAATCCTATAAGCATTTATTGCATAACCTTAGTGCTTACAACTGTAAACTTCGGCTGATGTTACTGGAGTGCTACATGACAAGAAGCTGCTGGTGTTGGTTACTGTGGGAAACACAAAGTCTTTAGAAGAGATACAAGGTGATACACATAAATCCAAATGTTGATTGTCATAGATTTCCAACTCATTCTCTCTACTTGGCTAAAGGCTAACACCTAGGATGCTAACAGCCAGATCACAGCCTGATTCAATGACTTCTTGTTCTTTCTCAAAAGACATCTATGAGCATTCTACCATGCCTTTGGTGAACTCATGCTGAAATAAACTACAGTAGGAATGAGTATACCAAGGTATCCTACAACTTATCCCTATCTCTAGCCAAGCTATAAGTCAAATACTGGAATGTTTACCTAATCTCCTGCTGAAAGCCAAGTGAGAGATTTTCCTGACTATGGAGGGAGCAAAAGAATGGTCTGATTCAAAAAGAAAGTTAAGCTTGCTTCACATCACTATTCTTAAGGCACAAAGAGATTTGCTGGGAGGTGCGGGGAAATCTCTTGAGGCAGGGTAAGTCATACAAATAAAAACTAGTATAGTGTGGAATATAATGCATAATAGTTGGCAGCAGAATGTACTATTTATTTTCATGAATCAGGGACTGAGAACGTAATTCACAAGCAGCAGAGTGATGTACAAATATTATGAGTATGAGCTTAACATGAGGCCAAATCCTACAGTCTTTACACATTCTTGTTGAATCATATCTCCTGTTGATCCTCCCTAAATTAGTCCTGCAGGATTGGCTCAGTTGTTATTAACTTATTACAGCCATCAGGTTATAAACATCTCATTTTCATAAATGAAAGAGAATCTATGCTGACTATATGCTGTTTTGCATGAATTCAGTATTATGAATGGCAAATAGACTTTAAAACAAAGTAAGACTTCTAGAACAGTCCAGATAGCATTCTTATTTCTAGTGCTCAAATAGTATTTAGTGACCGTATATCCAAAATGTTGGGGGTTTTTTGTTGTGGTTGGGTTTTTTTGTTTGTTTGTTTTTAATAATACAAGCTCTTTAAATAAGCATTTTGAACGGGGTTATCCTGATGTTTAAGTCCCCATGTGGCTACCAAAAATGTGTTAAGATTAGTTTATAATACTTACCATCGACTGGTTTATATAGATAAATAAGAAGATGGAAGCTGCTATAAAATTCATGTATTTCTTAATGATGCTTTGCTATTTGAACTACTATATTTCATCAGATTCTAAGAAAAAGGCAACATATGTATGCCAAGATGACTCTGGTATCAAACGTGTGTGCATATTAATATCCTTTCTGCAGATTTTCCAATTGCCAAGGTACCACTCATAAAATTCAGTACGAAAAGGAACATATCAAAAATTAAGTATCAAAAAGGAACATATAATGTCCATCAAACAGCACAGGTACATCTCTCAGCTGTAAGCATCCTATCAGGATAAACAGGGCAAGTATGCAAGAAAATAACATAGTAATGCTCAAGTTTACTGCCCTGAAGTATGCTAGATATCACAGAACGTATCTTTCAAAGGTTGGTATAAACTTGACTCTGTAATGAGTTACAGAAATAATGAAAGCTCATTTAAGCTGATTTCTGGAAAAAGTTCAGTATATGCTGTACCTGTCTTCTCTGCATGTGCAAAACTGAAACACATTTTTCTTTTTTTTTTTAAGGAAGAAAATTCCAGGAACATTACAGCGTGATACAGTTTGATTTAAAGAGCAGAGAAACAGCTCCTCTCTAAATCCCAAGCAGTTAAATCACTATTCACAGGTCATTGCTCTCCAAGTTTAGAAAGCTGATGCCAACATCAACTTCTTGCTCTACCTGCAGCAACCCACAATATCAAGGCTGGAAGTCTGAGTATTTTAGAGAGGGTAAGACTTACATGACTTGCTCAAAACAAACTCTCTCCAACTGCGATCTTAAGAGATTAAAAACATACCCACCCGCATATATGCACACAGATACAGTGCCAGCTACAGGCGGTACATATTTATAGGAAAGAAAGGGCATTTACCAGGATAAGGGAAGCTAGAAGCAGGGTGCCAGCGGTTGTCCAGCGGCAGCACTCCATTGTCGGGTACGAGCCGGACCTGGGGTCGGACACGCGCAAGCTGCGAAGCGCTCGGCTGCCTGCTGTCACATCCAGCGCTGGTGCAAGCCTTCAGCCCCGCTTCTCCGCCTCCATCAGCCCCGCTCACATTTCCTGACCCAGGCGTGGGTGGGTGGGTTGGCGTGAGCTGCGGGGAAGCGCTTCCTGAGCCGGCGTTTAGCCAATCCGCCTCCTGCTATTCAGACATGCAGCACAACAAAGCCAAGCGGTCTGGGGAAAGCGTAGCAGCTGAAGACAGAGGGGAAGGAAAAAGAGAGCGGGAGAGGAGGAGTAGTAGGAGGAGAGAGGCAGAAAGGCACAGCTGAACGGAGTGCTCTGCCTGCAGCTCCCGGAGCTCCGCTTCACCACTTGCCATGAGCTGTTCACGCTTATTGCTAGGTCAGTAGCTCTCCTCAGCGTGCACTGTTCCAGGCAGGAGGGAAACTTAATCTGTGTCAATACATAACGTATGCCATAAAAAGCACCAATAGGAAAATGCTTACATCCTCCAGGGAGAATGCACATTTTGCTAAAGCCTTGTATTCTTCACAGAAAAGTGCTCTCTTTTACACCATTTGCTCAGCAACAAAGGGGTCTGACTGCTTTAAAACTGTAGAACAAAAATGTTTCTAACAGGACTGAGTGACAGTCTTTCTGTCACTACATTTTTCTTCTTTGGGGAAATTAAAAACCTAACCTATTCTGCGTTGGAAGGAAAGATGAGATTACTGGAGGAAGAATTTTGCACAGAAAGGCAAATACTCAAACACCTCAGGAAAGGTGAGAACTCTGCCTTTTAAGTATTAATTTGACAGGTAGGAATTTCAAATAACTGCTCTCACACTGTTCAGAATTCATTGAGTTTGCCTGCCTATACTCCTGCACTGCCTGAAGTCTACAGCATTTTTTTTTTTTTTACTTACTGTCTGTTTATTTTATTTTCTGAAGGAGAAGTTGCAGACTGGATCCAAGAACTTTCTAAACACAGTAGGCATTCTTCCACATGGGGCTGAGCTGGATGCCTTGCAGTGGGAACATTTTGGTGCTTCAAGGCACATCACGTCCAGATGGGCATACAGAAAGCCCAGTATTCCCTACAGTCGTGATTCTGGTACGTCAGCAAGCTCAGACAATGGAGAAGAGTAAGGTACTTGTGTGCTAGGGGTGGAGAACGCTATGCTAGCCATGAATCTGAAAAGTGACTGAAGTCAGAAGCTAGCAAAGGAAAAGGAAACTCTGCCAAAGGCCAGGACTGGGGACAGAAAGGAAAAAGGAGAAAGGGTAGACCACAGATCATTTAAGAGAACTGCACATCAGTAGAAATTAAAACCAGCCTGGAGGAAAAGCTGGATGAACAGATGGAGAGTGATACAGACTTTTCAAAAGGAAAGGAACGGAGTGGGGAAAAAAAAAGAGTCACAGATGTTGAGAAGTCAGATAGGAGGACAGAAAAGTATGGCTTTGTGTAACAGGAACAGGAACATAAACACTGAAGACATCTGAAAAGATGATAGAAAAGATATAAACTAGATGGAGATGGGCTTTAGGAAATGAGGCTAAAGAAGAAATTTCAAATAAGAAATAAAAGTAATTAGGAACAGTGGGAGAAACAGATTTCAGCCTTCACTGCCAAGCAGACATTTGGTTGGGTACCTTTGGATTTGGCAGGCATGGAAGCAGGGCCAGGGAAGACTGAAAAGGCTCAGTAGGAAGGGGGCTATGATGGAAAATGCACTAGCTGGACTGAACATAGCAGGGATGAGAAAAGGTCTGAAACAGGTTCTAAGATTCCTCTGTTACATCTCTATGTGTCTCTACAGCAACTTCAGTGACCTCTTCACGGAGGAGGGCAGAGGAATTGACTACTTTGCACCATCAGAAGTGAGGAAGCAACCATAGGATGACATCAGGGGAGAAATTATGACTTCTCCTATTGCCCTTGAAAACTGAGGAAACTAAACATATAAATCTACTAAAAATCTAGTGTAGTTTTTACAAATAACACCATCATCCCCCCAAAGCAAAGCCCTCATATCTTTGGCTTCACCAGCAGAGTCAACACACACACCTGAGAGTTGCATAAAAGGATTTTTTCATACATCTCCTAGCTGCTGTTGTACGTTTTCTACCATACTCTCTTCCTTTTCTACAAGACTAACATCACTCGAGAGGTACTTAAAGTATTTCCTGAAATTCCTGTAAATGAAATTCTCAAGACAAACTTTTAAATGTAAACAGCAAGATTTGTAATATTGAATAGATGAATCGTGACTGCTTTATTTTTAAGAAAGAAACCGCTGCAATTACGATTACATGACTTACAATGGATGGAACAACTGACAAAGAAGTTTTCATAACCATGTGTTTGGGTTTTTCTGTTATGTAGTTTGGGTTTTTTCTTCCTTTCTCTTAGTCCAACTTTAAACTGGAGATGTTGCACTAACACTACATAAATCCATTTCTGAACGCCTCATTTTGGGTATTTCTTGTTCAACTTCTGAAAATGTGGCTTTTTTGAAAGGAAGTATAGCATATTCTTATCAGTACAGAAGGCCCAATAGACAATGCTGTCATCTGAGATGGAGTAGTATTTTTGGAATTACATTTGTATTCCATGTATTCTGCTACTGTTCTGATCATGGAACTCCATTGCAACTCATGGGAATGTTGCATGAAGAATGATAGTGGGATACAGGAGTTTATTGTACAGTGGAATCATAGAGTCATTTAGGTTGGATAAAACCTTTAAGATCACCAAGTCCAAATGTTACTTTAACACTGCTAAGTCCACCACTAGCCATGCCCCTAAGCACCACATCTACACATATTTTAAATACCTCCAGCAATGGTGACTCAACCACTTCCCTGGACAGCCTGACGACCACCTCAGTTCCCAATATCCAATCTAAACATCTCCTGGTTCAGCCTGAGGTTGTTTCTTCTTCTCCTACCACTTGTTTCTTAGGAGAAGTGACCAAAAACTCAAACTTGTAGAGAGTGATAAGATCTCCCCTCAGTCTCCTTTTCTCCAGGCTAAACAACCCCAGCTCCCTCAGCTGCTCCTCACAGGACATGTGCTCCAGACCCTTCACCAGCTCTCTCGCTCTTTTTTGGATGTGCTCCAGAACTTCAACTTCTTTCTTGTAGTGAGTTGAATATCTTACAATAATGCCACAAAATTATGTGGTCTGCAATGTTCAGACTTGTTGAAAAGGGGACTAAGCTTTAAAGAGCTGTGTTTATTCAAGATGTGTTTAATCACTAGCAGAGCAGCATGATATTCATAATAGCATTGCAATATGTATGAAATTCACCAGGACTGATATTTTGTTGCACATTTAAAATTTAGACCAGATTCCAAAATGCAGCTTTAATTTTGTTTTCACAACGAACTCATGCAAACCCTGTAATTTCTTCATGAAACCACATAAATATAATTCTTCCAACAGTTTGGCTTTCAGTCTTCTGCACATAGTTGAACTTAGAAATCAAAGTGAAATTCAGGGAATGGAAACTCACATGAATCAAGTCCAAGGGAAAGGTCTACTCAAATTCTTGCATATAGCTTTAATGAGCAGTCATGCCCAATATCTGCCAATTCCTACAGAGCAGTATTGCATCTACCTAAAGGCTCATTTGAATTATTCCTAACTGGAAAAAAACCCCAAAAACCCAAACCTTAAAAAGAAGTGTAGATTTACTGAAAAATGACTTTAAGGCATCAAGTACCTGAAAGAGTCTGGAGCTGAACATCTCCATATCCTGCCTTTTAGGTCCAGGACTTTATTATTCTCCATGTATGCATTTGTATGGAGTTAATTTATTTGTCTTGCTGAAAGCTCATTCTATATATGGAACACTAGTTTGGGAGCATGGAGTGTGGTATTTCTTCTTTGGATGCATATATATAAAAAATAAAGCCTATACTACAAACAAAAATATGCTCTAAACAAAGTAACATTGCCCGAACAGTGCAAAACCTCAGGCCCTGTCCACATCCAGATTTTCTCTGTCATGGACCCCAAGTGAATACAAGAATTCAGAGCAATAAAAGACTGCTATCTGCAGCAGAAGTAATAGCTGAAACTTAAAGGGATATATTAGCCAATGTGGGTGGCGCCTAATGTGCCCAGCACTTTTGTTTCCCCAGTAAGACAGAGGTTGTTTCTAGCAAAATCTTAATGCTACAAATGAAGTCCTGAGACACTCAAAATATTTGCAAAAATTGGCACTGGAGATTGGCGAATCTAGGATTGCATTCAGCATCACTTTCTGAGTATACATATGCAAATATGTCACCTCCAAACCCTGACCTTACAAATATATGCCCTTCGCCATCTCAAGGGAGAGTGCACAAATACATGTTACTCTGTGTCCTGAAAATTACTCCTTCCACTTTCTGAAGTGGTTAGTTGTTCCAGTTTTCCTTCACCTCTGACAGGTGTTAAATTAAATCAGTTTGCATCTGTTTGAGAGAAACAGAATTGGTTATCGACACTGTACTCTACCTGTGACAAGTTATATAAAATGGAAGTAGAAGCCAAGGTGGGTATCTGAAGCAGTATTTCAAGCTTTACAGATTTAACAATATTTAATTTGAAAAACACACGTGCAGGCAGAAGAAAACTGTTAACATCAATATGCTTTATAGCAGGAAAGAGTGAACTCAGCTTTGGAGCTGATCTCCCTGGGGAGAATATGTTACCATTTTCACTCAGAAGCCACCTGTCTCTTCCTGATAGCTGGACCTCTTTTTTTGCCATACAGTCTGTAGCAACCAGAATTTTTTATTTCTTTCTACTTTTTCAGTTCGCAGTTGTTCTTAGATTTTTTTCTCTTGTAAGCCTGGATTGATTTCTGGGAACCTGTTAGCTTGTGCAAATACGGAAAGTGAGAAGTAGGAGGGAGCTAGTGCTTTATAAGGAGATACAGACAGGATTTGCATTTACATTTGTGTGTCTGTGTGTGCCTTCCAAGGATGTGAACGAAACAAGAATAGAAGTTTTAAGAAGTGTAATGTGCTGGAGTGTCTAGGTACAGCTCACTCAGAGGTACATGATGTGGGATTATGAAAGCACTTTCCTCAAAGGTATGCTGACGCATTCAAACCCTTACCTAGACCTCCAACTTGAGATAAAACTTGAAATTACAATAGGAGGAACAATACAGCTCTGAGCAGTAAGAAATTCCTCATTCATACCTAGCAGGGAAATAGATACATATTCAGCCTTCAGACTCATCACGTCCTTGCTCTTTATGAGAGACTGGCTGCCATGAGCACTGGAGTGAAATGATGTCACTTTGGAACAAGTGTGCTGTGATCTCTCTGTGCTCAGCACCCACATCTAATGTGAGGCAAAGCCTCAGGAAAGGGATGACATGTAACACTGCTTAATCCATTTTGTTTGGCTTAACAGAAATCAGACCAATGAGATGCTTCCACATGAAACATTTTGAGCTTTCAATATTGAAGCTGAACAGTTGCTTCCTTCATGGGAGTTATGGAAAGAGTTGGAGTGAATTCCTGTATGGGGACTGTTTCTTTCTTGAAAGTTCACTTAACTCATTGAAGTGATGAGCTATAGAGAACTCCCCCCTTCCACGCTAGTTTGTCACCATTTACCTTACGAATTACGGTACCTGTTGTATTTCAATAATAGACCTTGACTTTCGGCAGCAGAAAAATCTAAACCAAAATTTTACCAAAATGCCTGAACGGTTACGGACTCCTGCAGGGTTTTGCACACTGTATTCACGTTTTTTCATTGTAAGGGTGTGGCAATTTAGTGGATCAGCCAAACATCTTGAACTGACATGCCTGAGATCCTAAATTACAACAACAAAATAGGGAAATTCTGCAACAGGAGATGGAAAATTACTTCCTCCTCCTGTTTTGACAGAGAATTCCAGGTAAGAAAGAAAACCACTTATCTATTATTCTTCCAACATAGTTTCTCTCTCAGGCTTAATCCTTACCAGGGTGCCACTTCCATACCTTTAATACCTATCCTCAACTTTTGGACATGCTCCTTATGGGCAACTTTTGGACATGCTCCTTATGACCTGGATTCCTGTTTTTAGTATCATCTCAGTTCCTGTCTGTGAGTGAGCTTTCACATGAGTCTGGGCCACGAACATTCTCTTTCTGGAAAGTGAGCCTATACTTTCCAGTCTTATTTCTTCACACAAAACAGTTTCCTGTATTGTTGTGGTGTTGTATTTTCCTTTAGAAGTCTACTTTCAGAAGATTTTTCAAGAAGCTTTATTTATCTCCACTCTTTCCATGCCTTCTGCCTCCCAGCCAGTGCTGTATCTCAGCTTGAACTAAAACTTAATATGCCCTGCTCTTTGAGCAGCCCACAAAACATGGAAAATAATCAGTTTCTGTTTTACAAACAGGGCACTGTAGGTACAGTAAGATTAAGTGAGATTAAATAACTTATCCATGATTTTACATTAAGGCACGAACAGAGGACAGAATTGTACAACATTTCTGAAGTTGCAAACTACCAGACCTAGCTATATGGACCCATATGGTGATGAAGTTCCATGAGAAATCACATGAAAGTAAATCTCATATAGATATGTATGGCAAATTGACATTAATTGCAGAGCATTTGCATTGCCTTCCAGAACATCCAGATCTTGCAATGAACTTCAAGCAAGTAAGAGACTTGTTCTGTGTCAACAACTCGTGCAAATCCTTGAACAATTTTATAGTCATTGTTGGGTTTTCAAATCATAGGCCCAGCTTCAGATGTCAAGTCAATATGTAAGTTTTGCTTTTCATAAAAGTTTCTAGGCTTGCTGTTTGCAAAAAATAACCAGAAAATATAACCTTTACGGACTCAGATACTGACAGAAGATAGAAACAGGTTGCATGTAATTATTAGAAGTCTCATTGTTCAAACTACAAAGCCTGTGATTTTAGAGAGATTGCACAGAAACACTTGGGGCTGATGATATTGCTTTTGAATACTGAAGAAGCAGAGCTTATACTTTTGTATCTGGAAGTCAGTTGAGGATGTATGAGTTATAAATTTACTGATAAAAACAAAACCAAATCAAACAAAAAACCTCATAGGGTTTTCGACCTCTTTGGATCTCTAATTTACAAAGCTTTTGCCTTGTCACATTTTTCCTTCTATGGAAGTAAAGCGTACGTAATTATTTATGTGGCTTTTGGTAATGCAAATGAGATTCCATTACATTGCCATTTTCTTCTTATCAAAACTGAGATTCTACAAGCAGGCATAGACCGTCATGAGTGAACCTAAAATAAATCACGTGAAACTGCCAAAATATCATGAAAGAAAGAATATGCAAGTTTTAAGAATCTTACAAAGAAATGAGACAAAAAATAACACTAGGAAGTACATTTTGGATCAGGATTCGGAAAACCCCTAAGGTGGAGGTGGGATTTGTGTTTGGCCAATTTGCAGTACTCAGCTCTGTGTCTGGATTCAGCTTTCCAAAGTTTCCAGAAGAGGAGGTGTGGAGGAAGGAGAGGAGTTGGATTCAAAGTCTTTGGGTTTTCGCCCATCACTTGTGCTAGAAATTAATGAAAATGGCAGGACAGCACAAAGCATACTTTGAAATGTTGAGCCAGCAAGATATTTGAGCATTGAAGAAACCTTTCTTTCTTAGTGAGAGTTTTGAATATCAAAACAATAGTGAAGATGCCACGTGGATGGAACACCCACTCAGTCACAATGTGTTTTTCTAAGCAAACGGCACAGACTACTTACGCCCAAGTTGGTCAAGTTGATAAAGATTAGCAATGCAGACAGCTAGGATTACAGCACAAAAACACCTAATGACATATTTGACAGCTAGAATTGTTCTTGTGACAATTACAGAGATGGAGAAGATAGGAGGGTCAGTGTTGAGGAAAAAAATCTTCAGTTTAGAGCACAAGGCGCATTTTAAAATACAGGAAGATAAAGAATATGTTATAAATCATGAAAGTAAATGGTAGGATTTTGAAACAGCAGACTGCTCAAATGGCTGCAACATACACATAGGAGTGGAAAAAGGTATTCAGTGAAATATTTGAAACATATGTTTTTTGTTTATGTTTCTTGCAAATATTTGAGAAAGGAGAACTCCTACCTGTATACAGTTGCGATCATGAATGCACTATTATGTTGTAACAAAAAATTATTTTTAAGCAACCAGTAACATACTGGAAGAGATTATAATGTTAGTAACTTGGAGGCTATCGTGTTCCATATTAAATTTCTCAGCACTGCAGCTCACTATGCAAAGACCAGCAGTTTCTACTTGATGGATTAAACAGTTTCAAAATGGCAGAAACACAGGAAGCAGTGAAACAAGATGGATAGTATTCTCTTTTCAATCTAGGCAGAAAATATTCTCACTATCAGAGAAACAGGTGAAAAAATGAAGTAATTTTTATTTGTTGGGTTTACAACTGGTAGGATCTAGTGACCTTCTAGTTTGAATTCAGGACAGTTGGCAACTCAAAATTCAAATCCACATGTGGACTGAATCATGACAGAAAAACTTCTAAAAAAATTAGAGTGATTGTGGCTGGTAAATTTATCTGACTACCTTGCACTGAGCCAGGCATGTGATTAGATGATAGAATCTTAAGGATCTTAATACTTCTCTCATTCAGGGAAGAAACCAGTAATAATGGAAAGGAACTTAGTAAGGTCTTTTACAAACCAAACCAAGTAAAAATTGAAGCAAAATCCTAATTTCTACGATATTTACTCTGCTTTATAATTTGCTTTACCATGTAATGTGTACTCATATAATCTGAATTTCAACAATAAAAGCCTTTCATGTGGTAGTTGAAGATAAAGATGATCATGGTACTAAGTATGCAAATACCAAGGAACTGAAGAAAACTATCTTGACTTAAGAGAATTAAACCTTCCCTCTGAGGAAGATGTGATTTTCCAGTCAAATCAATTGCTGCAGTAGACACAAATTTCTGAGCAATGGAAGGAGTATTTGCAAATAAGCATCACCAGCTTTAATCAGGGAAAGCAAAACCCTTCAGTCATAAAAGAACTTTATACGTGTCAGTTTTCATCAAACTGATCAATATGTATTATAGAAATGTATTAAAGGACATGTTGAGAGGACAGGAGATAATGCTGCACGGATGAGCAAACAGGACTTTTGTGGCTGGGGTTACTCAAAGTCAGAAGTCAAGTGCTCTAGTTCTGTAGCACTTCTGATTTAAAATAACTTTGCCAGCAAATCAGGGAACAATTGATCTCTAATTGAATTTCAGACTAGATTATTTAGAACCATCATTTATTTACACAGTCAATATGTCAAAGCCTGCTGTGCCAACATTTTTTTTGTTCCCATGCCAACACATGGGAAAAGCACATAAGACTGAGTTCTAAATCCTACTGTAATTCAGAGCCTTAACCTCAAAGGCCATTTACCAGATGAATTCTCATGAGGATCTACTCTTTTCAGGTATCTTATTGCATGTTAATTATGAGCAATGTAAGACAATGAAAGGACTTCCTTTATCTGTACAAGAAAAGCTTAAAGTCCCATATTCTTTCCATATCACAAATTCTCTGAGATCTTTTTACAGTGTCTTTTTAGTTACCTCACTTGACAGTCTGGGACAGACAGGCCTTTATTTTTGCAACATCTTCTACCTTGCTTGAAGTCATAGCTATAACAAAGATATCTTCATGTATATCTTTTAAAAAAACCTCTTGGAACAATCATTGTAATTTGTCTGTAACCAGGTGCCATTTGTTTTATTTGAGCAGTTTATCCACTGAAATGGGTATTGTATTTCATGCATACTTACTTTCAAAAGCTACTTCTTTGTGATACAATGCATAATCTCTCCTATATTTAACTTATAAAGACTTTCATGGGGCTACCTTAATGCAGTTTTTGGTTAACCTTCTTTCTCTTATTTTAATCCTAATTTATAAAATTTACTTTTATATATTGTTGACATTAACATTTGTTCTGACCACTTAGGTTTGTAATTTTATTTGCCTGCACAACATCACTGAAGCTGGTGTGAAATATTTTTGTGCTGGACTGTGTCTTTGTGAAGTGAAAGAGTATAGGAGGGCTACTGGCTGGAAGCCTTTGTTCTGAAAAAGTAGGCTTTTGATATGATAAGAAAGAACTGTATCTAAATCATGAAAGACTACGGAGGAGATGACCTAAGCAATCCTAATTGTTTTAGATCATTATTTATGTTTCAAGATTTATATTTCCCTGCCACATACTACTTCTTCCTTCTCCTCACTTCTCTCCTGGCTTTGACCAAGTATATTGTCTTGTTCTTCTGTCAAAGTTCAGAGTAAAAGACAAAGCAAAACCAGCATGTTTGTATTGTAGGTTTACAGTGTATCTTTGTGAACTGTGACAGGGGTTTGGTTTCTTTTGTTGTAATATTTTAACATTCATGAGCACAGATCTTCACTGCATGGAGAGAGAAAATGGCATTCACTGCATCATAGTATACTGCCAGCTTGTCAATAACTTCCTGTGATGCCATGAACAATTCAAAAACTAATGCAGGTAGGCTGGAAGAAGCTAGAAATTAAATAAGAGCTTTCATACTGGCACAGCTATACAGCACTATGTGCTTAATAGAGGTTATTATAATATAGATTTCTTTATCTGTATGAAATACATCAAAGGATCAATTTTCTAAAATCTAGATGTAGCCAGAAATATATATGCTAATTAAAAACCTCTTACCTGGTGGGTAGAGGAAAACTGCTCAGAAATGCTGTGCAACAGCAATGGGTAAGGTTAGGGATTTGTAGTCTTGCATCACATAGCAGGAGAGGCTGTAACACCAGGAGTTTTACATGTCTTTAATACACTTCCTTCAGTGCCATCTATAATCGTTAGGATTTACATTCCTCAGGCCTGTCTGTCCAACAGAGCCTTGTTTCCACTGACTGACAGGCAGTCTTTTCTTGGAACCTTTAAAATGCAGGTTGGGAAGCGAGCTGTGTGCCATTAATCCTGCTGTCCCGGTAATGCTCACAGTAGGGCAGCCCTTCCAAAGAGAAATCCACCTCCGTGACAAAGATGCCACATACGAGTGAGGTTTGCCTGGTGAATACAATGCACGCGTTAGGATCACTGTGTCATGTGTCTCACTTAACTACAGAACTAGCCAGTTTCTTCACTGTAAGTGACAGTAAACACAGGTTTTGCAATTTATAGGTATGTCGATCCACTAACATAGTTACCACCATGTGATACAAAAGCATCTTTTATTTTCCACATTCAGATGTGAGAATATGAGATACAGACAAAGTGAGATGCGTTGTATGGACGATTACATGAAAATTTTCTAGTTTATTGAAATCCAGGCCAATGATCACCAAACCACTCTCTGCCTAAGTGGCTTAGTGGTAAATAAAATTCTTCTAAGCATATGCCCACATGTCATGGGCTTTGTGTTTGAAGTCATGCTGCTCAGGGCTACTTTAATTAAACAACTTTTATTACCTATTACTTGATACTCAAGAAGGTAAAATCTACTATTCCATCCTCTATAATGATTGGGTGTGCTGGGATAAAATAAAATTAATTAATTTTATATGTGTGTAAGATGAAGATATAATTTTGAGCCCTCTTCTCCCATCTTGTTAAGGAGCACCCAGAGCTTCCTTTAGGAAATCCAAGGATAGCATTTTAGCATTTTATAAAACACTAGTTACATTACTGGTTTGAATTTGCTCAACCTTGGCTTTATATCCCTCTCCTGAATTATGAATATAGCAGTAGTTCCACCACTTAAACTCTGAGAGACGGGGCTGAATTCAGGCTCCCTTATGCATTTTAATGTTTTAAAAAGAGTTAAAAAGGAACTCTTTACCACATAATAAAAAATAGCAGTTTGCTCTGGCCTGACAAACAGCCTAGTGATTCCAGTAAGAATGGAGTGGGTGTTGTTAAGGGCAGAGTCAAACTCTGCAGCTGAGTTTCAGTACTTGAGAAAAAAGACATCTTTTCCAGCTGTATTTTTTTTCCGCTCATTGTATGTTTTCTTTTGTTCTTCTGGAGAACACTGAGTATGAATGTTTTGCTATAGCATCACCATGTGACATGTGGACTGCACTGCCACTGTGTCACAAAACACTGGGCTGCACAGCAGAGAGCTTGCCATTTCTCCAGTTTACATACTACTGCACTCCACCTCAAAAATCTTACATGTTGTTCAAGGCTATTGGCAGAAGGCAAAGCAATTTAAGCAAAGAGTCATCAGCGATAAATAATTACGAGTTTAAGTAAACAGTATATATTTGTATTCCTAAAAATATTTTGTACAAATTTTTAATGCTTTTATTTCCCATCTCTTAACAATTTCTTTCTTTTTCCATTACAATGAGGATTTTTCAAGCAGTGGTTCTAAATGAATCTGTGGTTCAGGAACGTGGATGGGTTATTGCATTTCAGAGAATCATTTTTTGATCCTAAATAAGAATGAGTCATAAGACTATGTCAAGGATAATCAACTGAAAACAGCAGTTTGGGTAATTTTGACTGACCTGTTTTTGATCTCACTGGTCTCATGAAGACAACACAGGAGGTAGAGCAATACAGAGAGGATTCAGTTGCATGTAGCTGGCAACCAGAGAAAAATGCATTTTGGTATAAATAGTGTCAGATTTTCCAGCACTAGACACACAGTTACTGCTTCTACATCACAAGATTTTTGAAATGCCTTGTGTAAAACTTCTCATGATTTTTTTTTTTTTGAAAACACATGAATACATGCTCCCTCAATGTGTGTGTATCATTGCTGGCTGTGATTTGTCCTGCTCCTTCCTGTATAATGACTGGAGCAATTAATACTATTTCAGGGAACACAGTGAGACACATTTCCCAAAATGCTCCTAAGTCATATTCCCCACAAAGGTCCCAAGCCAAAGATATAGGGCACATAATAGTCAATAACATGTTTTTTCTGACCAGAGGATTTGCAAATATATATCTTCATTGGAGCACTTTTGCAAAAAGTGGATTTGTCAAGGGATAGTGGCCTGTGTTCGCACAGTTTGTTCTTCCCATTGACCTGACCTGTCTGCCTAAAAGCCTGTAGAGGAGATACTGAGCTCTTCTGAAAACCCACTGAACAGCATTAGGATCAGACTTTATATGCTTTCTATACTCCTGCTAAGCATCTCCAGTTATAAGCTTCTTTGGGAAGAATGTCTCATCTTTGAAAGACAGCCCCAGAGAAAATGAAAAAGTAGCTGCTTTCATAAACAGGATAATCTAGGCATTTGCATGACAATAGATTTACAACCACAACAACTAGTAATCTGCAAACCAAATCATCAGTATTTTTAGTGCCATCAAGCCTGCACATTAAACTCTGTGGGCAGAACAGTTTAAACCCAGACAGAATATTTAATGCATGCCTGTAAGAAACCACATTCCTCATTGACAGTGAGGGGCCCAGAGAATGGGGCAGAGTTGTGGCAAGGAATCATTACGGTGATTGCTTTCATAATTTTGGCAGTATTTGTTGCATTGCTATGTAGAAAATACTGTTGAAATTCCCTGAAATGTTATTGCATGCTCTCTGTCATACAGATTGCTCACACTTTTAGGCATGATCGCTGGTTTTTAAGGAGCAGTTTATTTGTACAAATTTTGAATGATGAAGTCACTGTGGTTTGTTTTACACTCACTCATTCGAAATGGTCTCAAAACAGGCCACTAGAAGCCAGTCAGGGATTAATCCTGCACCTCTGCATTCAGGCATATAAGTGCAGGCTTACGAAGTGTATGCCAGAGTGAAGTGCAAGAATTTGATGATGGTGATAGGCTGGTTTAATACTCAGATTAGCAGCTGACCGCTGCAGAGACGGTGACGTAGTGCAGCAGCCCCCTTCAGGGTATGCCTTAAGTTCAGACAGGACATAGCAGCAGTATCAGAAACAACTTGGAGTGGATGTAAGGGAGAAAAACTAACATACCAACCAAGAATGAACCCCCAAAATTCTACTGTACAGAAAGAAAGACTCACCCCTACAAAAAGGAGCACCCCCAGGTATGTTGGCAGTGAAGGTCCACCGCCCCCCTGAAATGTCCCCTTGGCACCCCAGGAAGGAGTAGGGTTGTCACAGAGTGAAAGTGAGATCTTCTTGAGATTAGAGAGCTGAAAGACAACAGGCAGAAGAAAGTATCCCTGCCACAGGAATGTGAAAATGGCTATGTTCATTTAATTTTACTCAGCTGGGTTATTTACTCCCAGCTGTTCGAAATGAGTAGCAAGCTGCTGGGCTAGCCTGGGTGGCTTTCTCTGTAAGGGTAGCACATTTGTTTCCCCAGGTGAAAACAGCAAAGGTGTTCAAGTTACAAAATGGACAGTAAAACTGTTATAATGGGTTCCTAAATGAGCCCTCTTCTCTCATCCTTGTCCCTTCTCAAAGAATTCAAGAGTCCAGAAGAGGTGGTGAAGTACCCTGAAAATTACATATGTCCCTTTCTCTGAGAGAGCAGCAAAAATAACACTGTGGGCATGCAATTTTTAATGGTGATTTTCAGTGCTCAGAGTAGCCTGTGTTTCACATGGCTGCTACTTTCTAAGCAGCACTGAGCAACACAAATGTCACATGGTCCTCTGGTATTTATTAACATGCCTCTCATTGCATTGTTAGGTCAATAGCTGTGTTTCTAATAAAAAGATTGCTTCTGAGAATTACAATGAGAAGTAGTACTATGTGCCACTTTACTAACCTTTCAACATAGGCTATCCACTTTTGGTCACAAAACTCATTAACCAGGGAAAAAATAACTGTCAGATTCTCAGTATAGCACTACTAATTACATGTCTTTAACTGGGTGGTACTTGAATTCAATTTCCTTTTAAAAACCAAATAAGCAAGGTGCTTACAGGAAGTCATACCAATAGAAGTGAAAGAACAAATTTAGATGTTCTTTAAACTTACTCAAAATATGTACAGGACAGATACTAAAAATCTCATTATTTAGCAAAATAATCAATGCTGTAATATGCAATGGGCCAGATTTTGCCTTCAGATGAACCTAAATGAAGTCAGTAGGCAAAGGGACACAACATAGAGGTTAGGCCTCAAGATAGAATAGAGTCCATATGGATAGAGTCATAGAATCATAGAATGGTTTGGGTTGGGAGGGGACCTTGAAGATCATCTAGCTCCAACGCCCCTGCCATGGGCAGGGACACCTCCCAGTAGACCAAGTTGCTCAGAGTTCCATCTAACCTGGCCTTGAACATCTCTGGGGATGGGACATCCACAACTGCTGCTTGGGCAACTTGTTCCAGTGCCTCACTACCTTCACAGTAAAGACTTTCTTCCCAGTATCTAACCTAAATCTACTCTCT